>JARHVA010006085.1:900000-1015350 GCA_037957365.1 Torreya grandis | reverse complement strand
TACTTATTCAAATTAGGATGTGTATATATCTCCATATAATTTTAAAAGACCTAATAATTATAAATTAGATAACTAATAAAAAACCCCTAGTGGCTCTCATCTTATGGATTTATTATTATCTAGACACTCTATCCCTTATGTTTATGATAATGAACAGACTATTATCTAAACATATGTGATTAATGATGTTATTTTTTGTAATCACAATAATTTTAATCTACTCCTCATGATTATACATATGTTTGTCATTCTTACCACCTAGTTATTGAGAGTCCAAATATGATCTGATAAAAGGAATAAGGAGTTGCGAGATGAGAGTGAGGAAGGAACAAGTAAGAGGTATGAGAGACAATCCAAGTTCAAAAATTAGGTGCAATTATAATTAATATAGGGTATGATCCAATGTAATAAGAGAAAGAATAATTGAGAGCAAGTGAATCAATCTAGGTTGAATAACCAATGAATATGTGAATTTCCAAGAGGAAAGTTTAAGATAGATAAATAACCAAATAGTGTGTATAATAGTATCTTAATAGAGATTAAAAGATATTAATATTTAATAAGATAGGTTGAGAGGAAATTTTAGACTTAATATAGTGTTTCACCAAGTCATATTCACTAAAAATGGCCATTTATAGCCATTTGAAAATAAACAAAAGTGAAACATATAGTTATAGACAAGTGGTAACTCAAGGCGTGAGCTAATAGACAAATGGGAATACGTCACCATAGTGCACAAAGGGTCTTAACAAGAGACAAAAATGTCTATTCATGGTGTGGGAAGGCCTAGAAGGGTATGCATGTGTTATGTGTAGTTATTATCTTACTCACTCTTAGTTGTGCCAGTTCACTAGGGTCTCAAAGTCCTCAACATTGAGTTATTCCCTCTCTTTGAGGAGGTACATGATTTCCTCTCCTCTTTTGAATACTTTCATATCTCCCACATCTCTCATTTGAATAACACTAAATCAAAATGCTCAATGAATTTCATTTTGGATTTCCTAGTTTGATGTCACTTTTTGTCCTTTCTTATGAAGGAGCTCAAGATAGATCATGTAGAGCTCATAATTATACCCATTGGATCACACCATGGATAATTCATACACTGCTATCATCATAAGGTGACTGAATGTGATATCTTTTATTTTTATTTTTGTATATTTCTTAATTTTTGTTGTGGCTTATAGGGACTAACACATCACTCCTTATTTTGATGAACACTAATTGATTATACCTCGGGGGTATATGCAATCATGATAATTTTACCATTCTCCCTTATGATTAATTGTTTGCTCACCATGATTACCACTTAGTCATCAAGACACTATTTTGATCTAAAATAACCCTCTATAGAGATTTTGGCCTTCAAGGACTACACTGAGTCCTAAGACTCTTACACCTTTCAAATCCCTTTTTAGTTCTTATTAGGATCCTTCAGATATTTGTTGACCTATGCCATTATTTATTAGTAGAACCAATGGCCTAGGCTACCTATTTTCTTGATGGCCTGTAGCCTAGGCTATCACTTGTTGAGAGTTATCTATTTCATTCATGTCTTTTATCAAATGGCTAAAAACAATAATTTTTTGGTGATTCTAACTTGAGTTATCCATATATTAGGTCCATAATTGCCTCTTAACCTCTCTCCTTGTCTTATTAATATTTATTCATCTATCTTGAGATAATATTATACATACTACTTAATTATTCAACTCTTTTGAACTTTCCTCCTAGAAATTCATAGATTTACTGTATTTTCAACCTAGATAGATTCACTTGATTCTCAATTGTTCCTGATCTTACTACATTGGATCATACCCTATATTATTTAGCATTGCACCTAATTTATGCAATTGGATTTGCTTTCACATATCTTAATTTTTCTTGACTCACTCTATTGGATTTTTAAACATCAAATTAGATATAACTCATCTCACAACTCCTTCCTCTGATCAGATCAAACATGGACTCTTGGTTAGTGGTTTCTTAAATTATTATTTAGTAAAATATGAGGGAGCTTTAATTAAAAAGTGACATCATTCATTCATTCATCTGTAGTATTATTGGTAAGGTTAGAGATTACATTCTAAGGTTAGTTTCATTTAGATTAAGCATTTAACATAGGTTCTATAACACATTTAGATTTACTTTTTAAAACATTTTTTATTTCTAAAATCATCTTTAATTTCCTAGGTTTGCATGCTTTTATATAGTCATTCCTCTCTAAAATTGATTACTTATTTACATAATTTTGATTGCTTGATTAAAACATCTTATTTATTTCCTTCAGTTACTTACATTGTTATGGTTAGAATAGTTATAAGTACTTGATTTTTTGTGAGATTAAACATGCTATCCCTAACATGGTTTTTTAGTCCATCTTTAGCCTAGTGCAAGTAAGAAAACTAGATAACTACCTTAGAGCTCTAGTGGATTCTTGTTTCCTTCATCCCAGTGTGTTTTTGCTTATTACCCCTCTACCAAACCATAGTGGTTAGATTGTATTATTGGAGCTACATTCTATCACACCCAGTGGGAAATTATATAAGGTTTCATTCTAGTTATATCCTATTTAGATCTCTTCTAACCCATTTCCTATTGTTAACTATAATTATTTACATTTAGTTATGTTTTAACTCCTTTTCTAGTTGTTTGACCTTGATTTGATTTTCCATCCTCATACCCACTAATTATCTAGTAGTTATCCTCTTTTGTTGTTTCCCTAGTTGTTCTTGTTTCACTACACCCATGGTTGATCTCTCACGTTTATGATTCCATTCTCATCGCCTTCATGGGGAAGCCCATAAAATCACTCTTGAGAAAGTAGATATTGAAATGGAATGACATAGATCCTTTAGGATCTAAAATGTAATCATGACCCAAATAGGTGACTATGACCCTCTCATGTTCCAAATGAAATGTGATTGACAAGTTTATGACCAACAGACTCACTCCCTTTTAAGCAATCTAAAATTTTACAATCTGAGGCTACTTCCTTGTGACTTGAAATTACACCACATTCACCTATAAGGGGTGAAGATGACCCTCTTTCATACTTGAGTCTTGATGTGATGCATATGATCATTAACTACTATTGCATATGATTTCATGTGAATGACAAGCACTATTATTCCCATATGAGTAGGCATCATGATGCATCTAGAGATAGATCTAGCACCCATTCTCATTTTATTTCCTTAGCTGAATCCCATTTGAGTTATCCATCCCCTTTATGATGGGAGACTCTAAAATAATATCTTCCTATCATCACCATTAAGAGGCATAAGAACCCAAACTTGGTTTATCATCCATGTCATGTGGAGCCTTCCCATCATCCTAGTACTTCCTTTAGGGTATCAAATGTATGCATTGATTCTAACCACCATCTATGGGATAGGGATCCATGGGATGCATATCATAAGCATCAATTCCCTTAGGTGGGCTCTTATATTTTCATATTTTAGAAATAACATGGGTATTTGGGTCATCATAACCTCCTGCGTTCATGTTACATTGCCTTATCATTCTCATGCAGAATATTTTCATTCTTGTGGTTGTTCATCAATTAATGATTAAGAAGATCCCCATCGTGTGTGTTACCCACCTCAGGATCTACCTCAACATCTTCTCACACACACCCAAGATCATGATGATCCCTACTTGCATAGGCAACATCATGGTCCCCATGAGCCTCCTCATGGATCTCATCACCGACCTACCATCATCCATGCCTATGAAGATATTCATAAGAATCCTATGGACCCTTAGATGTACGTAATTCACCTTCTTAATCATATCCTTTCAATTTCCAAGTTTAACAAAAACTAGGATGATAGTTTGATGGATTATATCATAGTGTTCATAATGGTATTATATATCAGGAAGATGAAAAAGGCATGATGTTGAATCTCTTTGCTCATACCCTATGCGATGAGGCTTTGGCATGGTTCTATAATTTATGTTCATATTCTCTATCTATTTTCCCATCGTTACTAGATGATTTCCTCCAGTAATTCAATAGCTCTAGACCATTTACCCTCAACATCCAATCACTCATTTCTATATTCTAGGCCAAGTGTGAGTCAAAATTTGAATTTTTTCATAGATGGAATTTAGCCATCCACATATACAGGATGAGGTTCATGGATGACCAACTTTATGATTTTTTTACACAAGCATTAAGGTAGGAGGTTCACCTTAAGGTCCTCAAGCATGATCCCACCTCTTCCAATGAAGTTAGGAATGAGTGTTTAAATATTGAAGTCTTTGAGATGCATGCTATTAAATAATATAATGTCTAAGTGGAGTTAATTAACCCTTATATTACCTTTTTAATTAATTAAATAATGATAATATATTACTTATTAACATGAGGTGAAATATTTTTAAAAATAAATAATAAAGTTATATTTGTTTAACTAGTGATTCAAATATCTTTAAAGATGATTGGACCCATTTATTACAATAGTTACTTCCATTCACATTTAACTATAAATAGGGTTTTACTCTTATTGTGAAATATGATAATGATTTGAATTTTTCATATTTATGTGTGGAAAATATTTGTGAAAATTATCTGAGAAGTGAGAAGAGGAAGAGGATTTATATTGGGGTATTATTGTTTTTCAATATTGAATATCAACTAATGTAGGTTTTTTACCTCCATTGGAGGTTTTACCACCTACATGTTATGTCATTATTAAATATTAATTCTTTTCTAATTAATTTATTATCTATATCTAGTGTATTATATACTTTCATAAATTGTCATGGTATCATAGCTTAGAGATAATGTGATTGATTGACAAGTTATTGTCTTAGGATCTAGACCATTGTGTAAAGTAAATTCAAGAAATTTACAACTATTTATTTATTTTCATCATGGTAATAACATCGTATGGCCTTGAGAGTTTTTTTAATCTTCTCTCTTCATTCAATTATTTTTATTTGGCATTTTAGTTATTTATGGAGCCTACTAAATTTAAATATCAGTAAACAATCATGGTTTTAAGCATTCAAAAATCCATTTGAGAAAATAATTTTTATTGAAGTATAATTTTAAATTTAGATTCCATTATTATTTTTTGTACAATACTCATTGTCTAGAAAATTTAAAAAAATTACTGCTCAATCTCTGGTGCTCTTTTGTGGTGTTTTAAAGTTGATTTTTCAATCAAATGGCCTTGAAAAAATAACAATCAAACCCTCTAATGAATTTAAATATTTTTTTAAAAAAATTATCTCACATATGGTGTCATTGTATGGCCTCTTACAATAGCAACCAATTCAAGATTAAAACTTTGGCATCAAATGTTAATTTTCAAGGTTGTATAAGCTTCTTAGGATATATGGAGTACTTACAAAATCTAAGGGTTTGAGAAGGTCACTACCACCTTAATATTACTACCTTCTCTCCTACCTTGAAATATTTTTAATGTGGAAGAATTCCATGGTTATTATTAATGTTTTTAAATTATTTCATAAATGTTTCATTTATTAAAAATCTAATATTACATATAAACAAATTGGCCCGCACCTTCCTTGACTAGATTTTTACCTAAATTTTTTTTTTTAGAAAAGTGTTTTCTAGGCACACACATGCGCGCACACATGCGAAAACGTGCACACACACATGCACACACACATGCACACGCACATGCACATGCGCACGCGCGCGCGCGCACACACACACACACACACACACACACACACACACACACACACACACACACACACACACACACACACACACACACACACACACACACACACACACACACACACACACACACACACACACACACAATTTTAAAAAAAATAGTTAAAAAAATGTTTTTAATAAAATTAGTATATGTATTGTTTTAAGTGGTAGTGTAGAGGAGTTGGTGGGTGTTATTTTACTAGGATCTTGTAAAGTGGAGGTCTAGTGTTCAAAACACATTGCCACCAAGTTATTTTTTGTCAAATTAGTTTATTAAATTTTTATTTTAAAAATTATTAATTATAAAAAATATATTAATTATAAAAAAAATTATTTGTGGGCCTCTTCTCATGTGAAAAATTGTTGACCCATAGACTTTTTTTTGTGACATTTGACCTAGTCAAAACCTTGTCGACCATAACCATGTAACCAATCAATTTAGAGGTTTTTTCACATTATAGATGCATTGGTGTGTTACATTTTTTATTTTAAAGTCTCTTATTATTATTTTTAAATAATTTTTAATCATAGTGTTTAGATAGTTATTTTGTGTGAGACTCTTGTGACACTTAAAATAGTGTTTTATTACTTAAAATTTTTCACATAGTTTAGCATATATTGGAACAAATACTCCTTTTTTATACTTTTAATTTTATTTAAAATCAAATAAAATTAAAATTCACATTAATAAAGGTTTATTTTTAATAATTTTTCATACATTAGTACATTTTCACGACACTCGTGACACCTTATTTTGTTATAATCTTTCAAAATTTTATTAATTTGTCTAGTATTAATCTGAATTTGTGTTATTTGTTTACACTTTTAATTTATTTTATATTCAAATAGATTATAAATTCATATTTAAAAATGGTTAAAATTTAAATTAATTTAGTGTCGTAGTGTTAATCTTAAAGAGAAACAATGTCTTCTCCTAACTTTGTATTAGGTAAATCACAAATGCTTAACAGATTTAAATATAACATATGAAAAATTCATGTTAAAACATAATTATGGATTGAAATTTGTGCAACACTATCATAAAAGCTAAAAAATTCCCATTAGGATGATATGTGACACCTGAGCTTTCAAATATGTTTCAATAGAAATTGAAAGAAAACATGTCAATTATCTTACAGAGTGTTAAGGATGGATTTCTACTCCACATTGGTAATCAAGAGTCTCCTAATGATGTTTGTAAAGTCCTTAAGTCTATTAATAAGGGCACATATCTCTCAAATATTATTAAGTTGATCGTTGAATTTATTAAAACACCTATGAAAGGCGATGGAAATGTTATTAATTTTGTTACTAAAATTAAGAATATTAAAGCTTAATTAGATGGTTGTAATTATAATTTGATTCAATATCAATTAATTTATTTTATTATTTAATTTAATATCTTTAAAATTTTCATAATTTTATCTCAATTGTGAATTCAAATTACCAAACAGAGTAAGATATCACAGACTTCACTATCCTCTCAACTTTTCTAATTTAAGAACAAGTGTTGTTTAATTTTGATTATAAAGACAATGCCACTTATTCAATTCTCACTCTCAACCCTATTTCTAAGAATAATAGAAACTAGAAACCTAACCCTAATTTTGATAAAAATAAAAATAAAAACAAAAGATATAGTAATAAGAATCATAAACCTAAGCTAATGAGATGTAGAAAGATTGGTGAAGTGGTTTGGTTATGCGCAACCCACCTAAATTCGAATCTCAAAGGGTGTATATAGGCTGGATGTGGCCATTTAATTGATGTTTTCAATGAGATCAAATTATAAATGTTTATATATTTATTTCTCTCAGGGATTGGGCCCCTAGTTTGTGCCTTAGAACTGGTTATAGCACTAGTCAAAAGCTAAGCACCGATCTAAAAAAAAGAATAATAAACCTAAGTTTAGTATGAATTAAAATCTATGTGGTAAATTTGGTCATAAAAGGAAAACATGTTATAAAAATAAAGATAGAGTTAACAATCAATTTTATAACAATAATAAATGGAATAAATATAATCAAAATAAATAGAGGAATCAAAACCCTAATCAAGTTAATAATTAAGATTAAAATTCTAATGTTATTATTTTATATGTTATTTTATTTACTTCAAATGAGAATTAATGGATTCTAGATTTTGGTGCATCACACCATATGAATTTATTATCTAATATCTTATATGATTCTATAGATATCTATGAAAATATTTTTATTTAGGAGATAGTTCATTTTTAGAAACAACTAATCAAGGAAAGACAAAATTTACAAATGTTGTTATTAATGATATTTTATATGTATCAAATCTTAAGAATTTTTTTATATCTTGATCTTAACTTATAAATGATAAGTTATTGTAACATTTCTTAAAGATATCTAGTCTATTAGAAATTAATTTGGTTTTATGGTTGTTTAAGGTGTTCAAAAGAATGGCTTACACATTTTCACTACTTATTTTGTATGTTTACTTTCATCACATAGTAAAAATGAATCTCAATTATGACATGTTAATTTTATAAGTTTGCATGATATGTTTTCTCATTATCTTATTATTTATTTATATTTTATCTCTTCTCATCATGAAACTTGTGAAGGTTTTTTATGTGGTAAGTAGCATACTAATCTATTTCACAAGAATCATGATGTGAATTCCTCATATACTTTAGAATTAATTCATAGTGTTATTTTAGGACCTATTAAATTTGTTTATCTTAATGGTTCTTTGCATGTTGTTATTTTTATATATGATTATACTAGAATGATATGGTCATATTTCATTAATTTTTTTTGAAGTGTTTTCTAAATTAAAAGTATTTAAATCTTTTGTTGAAAACACTTCTAATTTTTATATTAAGAGTTTAAGATATGATAATTGTGTTGAATATATTAATAAAGAGTTTGATTATTTATGATATTTAAATGGAATTATCAACTCCTTATTTCACTCAGCAAAATGGTATTACTGAAAGAAAAAACCACACCATTATACAAATGGCTAGAATAATGTTGCATTTCGTAAATGTTCCCAAGTTTTTATGGGCTGAAGCATGAATATTGTTGTGCATATTTTGAATAGAGTCCATACCAAAGCCTTTCATCTTTCTACTCTTTTATAAATTTGGTCTTAAAATAAACATGGTGTAGTTCATATTATGAGCTTTGTTAGCACTGCTTCCATCTTTGTTCCTAAGGTTAAATGAAATAAGCTTGACCCTACCTCCTATTCTTGTATTTTTGTAGGTTATGGAGATAAGACTAAAGGTCTAAGAGTATATGATCCATCTAAACTATAGATAATTGAGAATAAGAATGTCTTTATTCTCAGAAAATATTATTGTGAGCCCTCTAAAGAACGTCCTCAATGTTAATTCTTTTGATGAACCTAGCTCTCATATTTTTCCTTATGAAGAAATAAATTCTTTAAATGAGTTTGATCCATATTTAGATAACTTAGAGTCTTAGGAATCCCCTAAATTTAATGTTTAATCTAAAAGATGTGAATGGACAAAATCCCTAATCTAATCTTCTAATGTTGATAATATTAATAAATTAACTAGGAGACAACATTCTTATCATGCTTTAATGACTATGTATGAATGCAAACCTCAATATTTTAAGAAATCCATTCAAGATGTTAGATAGAAAGTTGTTATGTAAGCTGATTAAATTGCCTTACTTAAAAACTATACTTGTGATCTTGTCCCACCTCTGCCTAAAAGGGATGTTGTTAGTTGTAGGTGGATTTATAAAATCAAATATAATTCAATAGGTAAAATTGACAAGTTTAAAGCAAGATTAGTTGCTTGTGGGTTTACTCAAAAACCCCAAATTGACTATGTTGAAACCCTTACTCCTATAACAAAAATGAGTACTATTATAATGATTATTGCTCTTATATCCCAAAATGGTTGGGTTATCTACCAAATATATGTCAAGAATACATTTATAAATGGTGATTTATAGAAGGAAATCTATATGACTCAGCCTAAAAGTTTCATTAACCCTAACAAACAATATTATATATGAAAGTTAAAGAAATATTTGTATGGTTTAAAATAAGATCCTTGAGTTTGATACTCTAAAATCACTTATTTTTTAAAGAACTAAGTTTTGCTAACTATTATTCTGATAATGATCTCTTCTTTACATTGTTTTATACATTGATGATTTTTTAATTACTAATAATCTAACTAGTTTAATTCATAAATATAAGGATAAACTGAGTTAAATGTTTGAAATAACTGATTTAAGCATTTTGCATCATATTTTTAAGAATGAATATATTTTATGATAAAAATTCTATTTTTGTATCACAATCTTAGTATGCACACCATTTTTCTATTTAAGTTTAATATGCTTTATTGTAAATATTCATCTACTCTTATTTAATTTGGTGTAAAATTTGATCCAAAACCTTCATGTGAAAAATTTAACTCTATTTTGTATATATACCTTGTTGGTAGTTTGATTTATCTAACCATTAATAGACCAAATATTTAATACATTGTTGGTGTTGCTTCCATATTTATGCAAGATCCATATTTGGATCATTAAAAATTAGCTAAATATATTCTTCATTATATCAAAAGAATAATTAATTTTAGAAATGATATGGTAATTATGATGATGACCATGCTGGTGATACTATAGATCACAAATCTACTTCTAGATATGTGTTTAAGTTTAGTGCGGGTGTTATCACTTTAAAAAGCAACCTACTATCTCTATCTCTTCTACTAAAGTAGAGTATATAAGTGTTATAAAAACCACTAAAAAAATGTGATTTTTAAGGTTTTTGAGAAAATTTCATTTGGATGTTTCTCATAGTACCATTCTTCATTGCGATAACCAAAGTTGTATAGCTTTGGCAAAAAATCTAATGTAGCATTAATGATCTAAACATATTGAAGTTAATGTGAATTTTATTTGAGATAAATTTGTTAATGGTGATATTGATCTAAAATTTTATCCTATGGATGAACAAGTGGAAAATATATTCATAAAACCACTTGGTACTACCAAGTTCTATCAGTTTCATGGAATGATAGGCCTTTCAAATTTGCCATTGAGGTGAAATATGCATGAAAATTCCACTTCCTAATAGCCATGTGTTCTTATTATTATATATACTTCTTCTCATTGTAAAATTCATGTGGAAATGATGTAATTTAAGTAAAATTCATGTGGAATTTTTAATTTTTTACCCCAATACTTAAAAGTATACTTTGTATTGGAGGTCCCTATGTTATAAAAGGCTCCAAATATGCTTAGTGGATTATTCATGAGAAACTGTGAGATGTAGTCTCATGATCATGCTAGCCTAAACTTAATTTTGAGTATTTTATGGATTATAATTCCTTTTATTTTAAAAGGTGATGTTTTTCATAATGAAGGTTTTTAAATTTCTTAATTATGTATATAGTATAATTTCTTTTTTAAAGGTGACTATTATTTTTATCTTCATTTAGCATTAAGGGGGAATGTTAGAGCATTTAATGTCTAAGTGGGTTTAATTGACCCTTAGCTTATCTTGATAATAATAATATTATATTATTTATAAAAATAAATAATAAATTTATATTTATTTAATACTTATCGATGATTTAAATGTCTTTGAAGATAGTTGGATCTGTTGGTTACAATAGTCACTCCCTTCACATTTAATTATAAATTGGGTTTTACCCTATTATGAAATATCATCATGATTTAAATATTTCATATTTTCATGTGGTAAATATTATCAATAAAATTTGAACCCTTTGAAAGGTCATTCAAGCCTTCTAAATTTGATGTAACATGGAAACATCTCAAGGTTGTGTGTACTATATTAGATAGGTGAAACTCTAAGTTAAAAGGCTAGCTCCCCTTGATGAATCACTTAGGCTAAAACACTAATCTACCACTTGATAAGAAATGGGATATAAAACTATTATAATGGAGGTGATGCACCAAATATGATTTGACCACTACTAACCAACTACTAATTCACTTCAAAAAAGAGACTAAATTACTCATGACACTATTCTAAATCTACCTCTCTACATCAATGTTTCTCATAAAAGTTAAGAAGAATGCTTGGATAGGACGATTAATTAAGAAGTCATGGCATGACACTATTGAAAATATACTCACTAAACACTTAAACCTCACTTAGACACTTCAAAATACCTCAAAAAAAGATTCTAGACTAAATATGAATGCAAGATAGGAAAACATGCCAAGGAAATAAGACTATCACTTAGCAAGATCAACTAGTCACACAAAGATATTAAAAATTGTCAACAGAGGAGGTTAAACTAGAATATTCTTATTGATCAAAGATTTAAAATTGGAAAGGCTTTGCCACACTGAGGTGGAAGATATAATGATAGACTATCAAAGCTGAATATATAGATAAATGTGAGAGAGAAGGGAGAAGGGCATAGGAGAAAGAGAGATGATAAGTGCCTCATGAGAGAGTTACAACAAAAACATAGGTATGAAACTAACCCATAAAATATTCAAGGACAAGTTTTGGTCTCCTTAATATTATCTTCTTCTCCAAGTGGTGTGAAAGTTTCAAATATTACTTGACACCTTGCCTTACCCCTCAAAAATACCCTTTGCCTTCACTTGTGAGAGGACAAATGACACTCATAACCACTAGGTCAAGTTGAGTTACATCCTTTCTCTTAGATTAACACCTTTCATTAGTTTTATAATCTCTCCAAATGATATTTTAATATGAATTATCATCTATCTCCTTGGGTATCTTGAAACCCCTTCATCTCACTAGGTCAATCTTGCTTATAAGTGTCAAAAATCGAGTTCATTTTATACAATATAATATCTCTCCATTTATGAAATCTAAATATTATATTAGACCTACAAAAACTCAATTGGAGTCATCAAACTTTTCTTAAGACTCTATTTCTCACATTTTTCACTAATTAGGCTCTTTTCCTTACAGCCCTAAAATCATGTAAAACTACTTGTGTAGGGAAGTGTATAAATGGTAATGAAAAAATAAGGGAATATTTGAGGATTCAGTATGTCTTTACAACTCTGTGCCAAGTTTAAAGTCCAAAATCTAAGTGAAAGTGTCTTTTTTAGCCCATTCTCTCCTGTCAATTAGGCATCAATTAGGCCTCCTTGCTTAGAAGCCTAATTTTATAATATATATCTCTCCTACACATGTTAAACCACCAAAAATAATTTTATTAACTTTACCTATCCTATCACCAACCTCAATGTCAAATTTGAGGCCCTAAGACCGTATAGAAGTGTGAGAACCATGAAATGGTTTTGAAACCTAATCTCATTTTAGGCCTCTTTGAGACTACCTTAAAAAATGAAGTTTTTTTTATCACTTCCAAGATTTAATGTATTTATTTTTATAATTTATAAGGTATAATACATCCCAAATTAACTATTTCAATAGTTTCTAAGTGTTTAGCTATTTAAAACCTTGAAAAACACCAAAAAGCCTTACAAAAAAATGCATTTAATGCAGTTTGTACAATTGTAAGTATAGACAAAGTACACATTAGGGAAATAATTGGATTCCTAAATAATATATAGGATTTTTTAGGAGAAAATCAAGTAATTTAATTCACTTTAGAAGTTAGATTTTCACATTGGGTCTCTACTAGGGTTTTATCAAGGTTTTAATTGGTTTTCATTCTTAACAATTTTTCATAAACCCTAAGCCCTCAAAAACTAAACCAATGATAAAAATATCAATTAAAATACCATATTAAACTTTCCCCAAGATATCAGGTTCACATGCATCCTAACCATATAGTTATGAGTGCAAGAAGTTGATCTTGGGTTGAAACAAGTCGTTGGAGATGGGTCTAAGTTCGTAAGTATTGTTCATGTAGGTGGTGGGCCTAAACCAAAAATGGATTCATGATTTTTAAATATGGGTAAATAATTTCCATTTATAAAATTAATTTAATTTAATTCATAGATTCATGACCTCACCAAGCAAGAGAAGATTGGTCCTTAGAATGCAATCACTCATTAGAGGAACTTGAGACGGTCTTGAGAGCCTAAATGCCACTTTATTTGTTTTATATACCTTTGGATGATCTTAAGGGTTTATAAATTCATATTTCACTATTTAATACCCTTATATATCATGTCACATTCACCAAAATTATTGTCTCATGATTGCAACTATGGTCTACTTGTGTAGTGGACTTAGAATCTTAGGTTTATTAGGCCTAGAATGAGTTTATCTTCATTCCATCCTCTTATGATAGGTATAAGAGTTATATGGAATAATAAAATTATCATGAAACCATTTATAATTATTGTCTTCTTCTTAGGCCTCTTCTCTTCATTCTAAAAAAAAAAATTCATTTGCCAAGGTAGATAGGCCTACATCTCACATTGATGGTGTATACAAGGGTTTAGATGAACTTTTAGTATTTGGAAATCTCATTTCCTAGCTATCTTTTGGTCCATTGATTTATTTTAACTTAGGTTTGGTTTAATTTCTTGATCATTATCTCACCCAAACTCACCTCTCACTTACTGCAGGTGACCTTCTCTTCTTAAGCCCATAACTAGCCTACTTGCCTATGCAACCTATAAGTGGTGTTTAGGATAGTCTGAGTGCATTTGCGGGTTTTAGGAATTCAATTAACAATCCTTGAACATTTCAATGATTTAAATCATATTATTTATATTCTATCATATTTATTTTATATTCTCAACTTGTCATGTTTCCACAAACATGCAATCTCCTTCTTACTCCTTTTTAGGCCTAGTTGTAGGTGTTAGTTCTTGGGTTTTTTACTATGTACTAGGAGTTTAGAATTATATTGAAAGTAATTGGACATAAAAAACACCTTAATTAGGGTTCATAAACCTTTATTAAACTTATGTAACTTTTTCAAGGCATTACATCTTCACTTGTATGCACTTGTTAGCTTATACCTTTCAAGGCATTGCTATAGATGACTATTAGAGGAGAGTTTGGACACGAGGTTTAAGAATTTGTCTTCCTAACTTCAAAAAGGCAATTTGACAATATATATTATTCATTTTAAATTATCTCTCACTATCTTATAGAGTTTCTTGAACTTTTATATCATCTTTAAGCTTTCTTCCCCTTTTACCTTTATACACAAGCTAATGTATGAGTATAAGACTTGCAAACTCTGACTCATCTTAAATATTATTTGATACTCAAATAACAAGTGTTAGTTCTTGGGATATTGATTGTGTCCTAAGAGTTTATAATTTTATTCCAATTCATTATACATAACAACCACCTTAATGAGGGTTCATAACCCTTCACTAACCCTCTACAACTTTGTTAAGGCATTACATCTTCACATGTATGCACTTGATATCTTATACCTTCCAAGGAATATGTGTATATGACTATTAGAGGAGAGTTTGAACATGAGGTTTAATAATTTGTCTTCTCAATTCAATCATGTCACTTTGAAAATATCTATTCTTCATTTTCAATTCCTTCTCACTATCTTACAGAGTTTCTTGACCTTTTATAACATATTTAAACTTTCTTCCCCTTTAACCTTCATACATAGGCTGATGTATGAGTATAAGAATTAAAGAATATAACTCATATTAACTCTTATTTTATTCTCAAATAATGTGTCTATTGACTTGTGACTTCTCTCTCATTTTAATTAAGTCATGTGTCACAATTGTAACTTGTTATTATTTTGAGGACAATTAACTTTTAGCCCAAAATGAGGACCTACAAGTTTGTCACTTGTAGGTCTTCATTTTGATTACATAGGCTGAAATATGGATTCCTTTACCCTTTAAAATTTTTATGTTGTATAAATTTTTTTACCATTGTATATCACCTCTCAATAAACTTATGGATCTCTTGCTAGCAATATACAACCTTAAATGTGCTCATTCACATGTACATACTACATAAATAGTCAGTTCCTATACAAGGCATATGCATGAAAAATAGTTTCTTTGGTTTGATTATGCCTTATAATAAATGTGGTGAGATTATTCAAGGTCACATGAATGTCTTATGAATATATATCACACTTCTTCATGTCTTTAACACTTCAAAATGAAACCTTAGACCTAATGAATACTAATCAATAGGTCTATATACTTGTGGGTTAATGAAATTGTTTCAACCCTTATTGGAGAGTTTATTGAGTCTAATTATCACTATCTTGAAATTAAAACATGTTCAATAATGATTTATCATGTATGTTCATCACTACTTAGTCTAAGCTTGGTAATCCTATTTGTATTGAACTGTTAATGCACTGTGTCATACTTTCCATGGACAAGAACATGCCACATTTTAATGTAATTATCCATCAAGAACCATTTAAAAAGGGATTAAACATGGATGATATGAGATTGAATGGTTTTCAATGAATACTAGGGAATTTAAAAACTTTTTAAAGTGTCAACCATTCAGACTATCCAAAACTTTTAGCATGGTTGATATGTTCTATGTACTTGAAACGCTTTCCTCCTTTGAATAAGACAAAAACCAAGGATTAATTTATTTATGAAACTACCATGAAAGGGTTCATTTTATCCTCTAAAAACACTCCATAAAACCATTCTCCATCAAATTTTGGCATGAATAAACATGAGAAAAATCAGATCCTTCTTGAATGGACAAAAATAGTGACCTGATATCACTCTTAGTAATTGTTCATAAATTAGGGAACATGAATATAAAAACCAATTCCACTAAATTAAATATCATTAATACCCCTAACAATTTCCAAATTTTCATCTCCCAACTTTCTCTCCTAGTTTTACCATGCATTTGATTTTTGCCTTTCTAAGCTTATGAAGGAAGCGATGGAGGAAAGAGAGTGTCTAATAAATTTATAAGAAATAAAAATTGGTCCAAATTTGCAATCTAACCTGTGGAATCCTAATGGACACCTATTCAATGTTTTTACTTGAAGGTGAGCTTTTCAAGTTCATACAAGTGAGTGAAACTCCTTTGGCATTAAAAATCAAGATTATGACCCCTTATGACTTGATGAAAAATGTGGAAGTTATTTAATTTATCCAAAGAAATTTTAAATGGGTTTTTAATGGATTATTCACTCTAGTCAGCTTTGGCACACATGAAAGTTAATAAAAGTCATCTTTTTCTCCAATTTCTCTTACCTTAAAGTCCACAAAAGAACCTTAAACTTTCTAAATCAACATGAAATGTTTATAAAAGGTGATTAAGGCATTAAATGACTTAAATAGACACATAAGTACATATTATACCTCTTAGGCAAGTCTCATCACTCCATTATATTACTAGACCACTATAAGACCAAGAAAGAACCATACATTAATTTCTCCAAATAAACCTTAATATTTGCTACCAAGGCTTTAGAAAGGCTATTTAATAGCTCATAGTACATGAAAAATATATGTACAAGGTTATAAAGACAAGACAAGAAGGTTTTTTCTTATAGGAGTTGATATTTTGACATTGGGGCTTAAAATTAGTCAACAAATTAGTGACTCACAGGGGTAGCATGCTTGTTATGCTAAATAAAATAGTAGCCTTATCCTTCCATTGATAAATAGAATCATTTTCACTTATATTCAGACCTTAATAGACCTTAACCATGAAAAAACAAATTTATTTGACCTCCAAACACATGAAAATAATGATGACACAAACAAGGCAATAATAAAACACATACATGTGCTAACAAGCACTTAAAGAACATAACAAACAAGAAAGTAACTAATATATACAACTAACCAAAACTTTTATTCTTCCTCCTAGGTCAAAGGGGAAGCTTATGATATATTTTAAGGAATAACATGGGTCAATCTACCTCTTGGACCTTGGTCTTATTATCTTCATCTTTTTCTTGAACACTGCTCCTCTTAGCATGATATTTAGTGAAGTGACAACTATAAACCAATCATCTATGAAGATGAACTCATATTTTACATTAATATCCCTCTCATGATGTTTCTTGATGCTTGTGCCAATCTCAAACATTCCTACTTCTTGGTTCATAGGGGAAAGCTCAAACTTGGTACCTTGGAGATTATCAAATTGTCCTTCAAGGAGTAAGATAGCCTCAAGAACATCTTCAATATGACTAGAAGGAGGTGTAAGACCTTAAAGAGCATCAAATTCATTACATCATTCCCAATACTTTTACCATAGGTCATCTTGGTATATGAAGGCAATAATAGCTTTAGTCTTTATTGGTTGTTCTAATCTAATCTCTTTCTTTCCTAAAAGAATGCCCTCATCATATATTTTGTCATCATGGTATTGAAAACATATTGGATTACTAAGAACCTTACATTCTTCATCATCAACCTGATATTGTTCTCTTAGAGATGCCAACTTATAAAAAATTCATATTCCTTGAACATATGCAAATAAGTATACCACATGTCCTTAAAATCTCATTAAACCTACTTATTTGACTCAACAAAGTCATTCAACATGATTTCCTTCTCAAGAGCCTTTTATTTCATATCTTCACCAACTTCTTCATTGGCCAAGGTAGTAATCTTAGTACCTTCCTCGTAGGTAGTTACAACATCATCAATATCATTCCTTTCTTCATTTATGAAGACTAATTTGTGTTTATTTTCACCAAGAGGAGTACCAATGATGAATTCATCATCATATACACTTGTATTATCTTCTTCACATCGTATTTGAGCCACACTTTTAGCTATAAACTCTTCTTCATTTATTGCCCATATGGCAAGTTCCTCTTCAAGAAGAGAGATGGTGGGAGGTTTATGGATATGTTCTTGAGTTGAAGAGGGAGTATGAGGTATGGTGGATGGCTTAGGAAAACTCTCTCAACTTAGGGGCCTAGATATGATGGATTATTGAAGTAATTATTAAAGGGAAAACAATTTGAGTTAGGCAATGGACACTTCATTCTCTTCAAAAATCACCTCGTCCTTCTCATAAACTTATTTAGGATATTCAATAAAATCAATTTAATCTTCAAACTTATTAATTAGGATCTCTTTTTTGTTTTAAAAACTTTCTTAGATAAACCTCTAAGATGGAAAAGATAGAGGTTCATGGGAAGAGAGAAATAGAGATTGAATAGGAATAAAGTTTTATTTGACTTCAACCTCTTGATCTTGGCTCTCTTAATCCTTATTCATTTTAAGATCCAACTCTTTGATCTACTTATCTATACTCTCTTGGAATAGTTTTTATTTAAGGTGATTAGTGACTTCATGAGGATAAGGAATACAAGAAGGCTGATATGATATACAAGAGGGCTCTTGAGGAGGGATGGAGGAGACTTGAATAGGTTCAAATTATTCTTTAACTACAAATCCTCAATTTATACTTATTTCATGTTTCTTAATCCATTATTTTAACACTTGATTCTATCTTATACTCTTGAGAGACTTATTGGGGGGTTCTTGAGAAAGAGAAGTAGAATTTTGGATCTTAACAATAGGCTTCTCAACAATGATATCCTTCTTATGAATTCTCTCTTGGATTGAATTCCAAGAAGGGAAAGTTTGAGGAACATATAAAGGACTTTAAACACTTTGATACTCACTTGAGAAGGTCTCTTGGGGAATAATAGGTAGAACATATGAGGGATAAGGTGGTGTGTATGAAGACACATGAGGCTGGCTGAGTTGGAAATACTATTCTTCATGAACCTTTAGTTTATATTATATGTTTTAAATGAGACCACTTACATCCAACACTTCACTTCCGAGGCTTTAGAAATTTTATCTCTCAATAAGTACCCATTCTTATTTCATTAGCTATAATGAGTCTCTCATATCAAGAATGAGATGACTAGGGACATCTTGACCATATTCCTTCTATGTTAAGCCCTATCATGTACCTCTCGTAGCCTAAGAGAGTTTGCTTCAAAATTGAAATAGACTAATTTGAGAAGTGACTATATTGGATAAGAACATATTGAACTTGAGAAGGCTAATCATGGGACTAATGTGATTCATAACAAGGATGGTAAAGATAATAGGATTGATATGGATCATAGTGAGGTTGATAAGGTTCATCATAGGATTGATAGGGGATATAATTGGATTGAAGAGCTTCACTACTTACATGAAATTAAACTCTACTTCAAACTCAGCCATAAAAAAGTCATCAATACAATGAAATGAAAACATAACTTACTTTAAACAAGTGACTGGGCTTATATAACTATCGAATCATGCATGTATCTTGCATTGATGTTTTGAATGCCTATAAAGGCTGATATAGAATAACACCACAAGAATTATTGAAAAACTTTGGAGCTTAGTCTCATCAAGAATGGAAAAACTATTATCAATTAGATTTGTACCATTTGAAGGGTAGTCCAAGCCTTTAAAATTTGATGTAACATGGAAACACCTAAAGGTTACATGATGATCTTAGACAAGGGATTACTATATGATATCAGTTCTATCATATTGGTCTAACTTATACATGATCTATATGAGGTACTGGTTAGAGGGTAAAAGTTGATAGGACTGATCATATTACTAATGGCTTAGATATATGAGAGGTTTCCCATGTATCAGTTGGCTAAGTTACCCCATGCAGTTGATGATAGGTCATCTTGAGTATGGAGATAGAGATAGGAATAGGTAGCATGGGTCATGCCCCATGTGCCAATTTTATAGATGATGAAATGCATAGACATAATGTGGTATCCATATGGGCACATAATGACTACATGGCTGAGTTGGGATAGATTTAAACCAATTATAATGAGGATAAAGGGGTCAGACACTACACTTGGTGGAGAGAGCCACATTTGATGGCATAGGTATTAGGATAAATGTGATTACTTCATCTAGTGGCACCAATATTGATGCTCAAATAGTGGGATTGGTATGTGAGAGATCCACATGGGAGGAGGGGACTAGGGCTACCAATGATGAGGTTAACACTTAGACCACATCATGAGTGATCATAGACTAGGCAAGCATGATAGGGAGTAGAGAAGGAGGAGAGGGGTGTAAAGGTAGTGGCACCATAGATACGACCACCAAATCCATAGTGAGATGAGATATGACCACTAAAGACACAATGTTGATAGAGGTAAGAGGAGAAGGAAAGAGTGGAGGCTATCACCATCCTTGATGATCTATCATGTGATCCAGAGGAGAGCTAGATGATAGAGAGGCCACTCAAGTGTAGGATGAGGTGGACATGAGCCATGATAGCTAGATTTAAGCTAAGGAGGTGAACTACATAAGAGGTGATAGGAGGCCATGTAGATGGAGAGACTCTACTAGGTATTCACATAGATGGAAAGACCATAGTAGATGAGACACATATATGTAATAAAGATGATTAAATTATTTCTTAATTTTTTATTTTGAAAATAGAGACTAGAGGTAGATAGATATTGTGAGGTATAATAGTGATTTAATATCTATCTGGGTGTGATTTTACAAGCATATATGAGGATGAAGAGGAGATATGGGGGTCCCTTATGAGGGGATCACTCCATGACATCTTGGATGAGACTCTATATCTGTATGACCCTACTACATTAGAGGACCCTAGTGTACCATCTACCCTAGCTCAAGTGAGCTAGTTCAAATTAGCTAGGGAGGCAGTGAGGTAGATATGAATAGAGAGAGAGAGAGGATATAAACACTAGAATAGATAGGTGTAGTCAAGATACAGGCATGGCAATAATTGGTATATGAGAGAGATGTGCATATAATTATAGTGATGTAGATGACATAGGAACATACAATGACACTAACATATATAACATAGGTATAAGAGTATGAGAGAGTGACACACAGTGATCTTAGCCCAATTGGTGCATGTAGAGGCATAGGTGGTACATAGAGGGATAGGTAGATGGATTGAGCTCTTGAATGGCCTCTTTATAATGTATTACTTAGAGGAGTGAGACCAAGGCATTGGTAGGTAGCATGGCTAGGATAGGCGATAGATAGGATGGAGCCTAGCTATAGAGTTGGATCATAGTATATGGTTGTACTTGTATAAAAAACTCATGGCATATATATGATGTATTATTTTGGCATATTGAAATTGATTGTGTATGTTTTTTTTGTTATGGTTATTTTTATGGATGATTTGGATATATTTATTTCTAGCACATGTATTTAGCTATTTGTTGTATATTCTATAAGAAATATATGAGATGTGGTTTCTTTTCTAGCATGATGTAAAACACATGCATGGTTAATAAGAAACAGGCAAAAAGACTTGGTAAAATATAATCAGTCAAAAATGTACTACATACTATTCCAAGTTGGGAAATGTGTAATAACAAGAAAATGACTAAGTATAAATAACTAAGGGATGGTAAAATAATATGGTAAAAGGAATTTGTTTTTAAACCGAAGTGAAAGATTTTTACACCCAATTAAAACAAGTAAAATCATACTAAATCACATTGAGAAGTATGAAAATAATGTAATAAAATGGAAGGTATTTAGAAGGGCACAAGTGGTATAAAGACAAATTAATTAAGTCAATCTATCATACTATATTACATTAGGAAGCATAAGAGAAAAATAAAATTTTCAAAAGATTGGTCCTAAATTGATCACATTTTTTCAAGTTGGGAAGTATGAAAAATTCAAGAAATGGTTGTATTCTTACATACACTCAAAAAATAAGAAAATAAAAGTGAAATATAAATGAATTAAGCATAAAAACACTAAATCAAGATGGGAAGCATGTCAATGATATGAAACTTCATAATCAATCACATCTTATCTCATATTTGACACATGCAATTTTGTTTGTGACTTGTATTATTAGAAATTGTTTTGAGGAATTTTGGGTCCTATCCATGAACTTACACTACAACTCACAAAGATAACACCACTAGGGTGGAATAATTGAGACAATTGGGTAACAAGAAGGAAAAATGTGTTAATTTATGAGAAATTTTAGGTCCTACCCATGGTCTTATAAAACAAATCACAAATGAAATCCTAATGGGAATGATCAATAGATAAAACAATATTTCTTAAGAAGAAATATGAGGCATAGAGGGAATTAAAAAGATAATTTAAAAATCAAGACTTAGTCATCTTATGATAATACCTTAGGAGGCAAGAGGAATACTAAGGACATGAAAAGACACTAAGTGACTAGTGACCATTAATGTACAAAGGAAACCTATTCATTATAGAGACAAATATTTGAAGGCATATAAGTGTGATAATAAGATAAACTCATGAAGGTATATTAGTAAAAGAAAATGTAAAATGGACCTACCTTCCATGATGTATTCCCTATTCTTCAGGATCCCTTATAGAGTTGTCAGTCTACTACGAAGATTGGGTACTTACATGATCAAAGTAGGTAGCATTTAAATAATTTTTTGTTCTCATTCTCTAATATACTAGCCTATCACACAACAAAGGATCTCAGCTCTATCATGAGGCAAACTATGGAGTTTGAGCTTTGACTAGAAGGATATGTGCTTTGAATCATGTCTTTTAGTGTGATTTGACTTTTAAGAGTATTTTTGCCTTTTATATCATTGTCTTTTATAAAATTATTTGGCTTTTAAATTTTTATGGATTTTTAAGATTCCTCCTCCATATGGATTTGGAATAACCAATCATGAGAGATGTAGTGATACACATGAATGATTTGTAGGCTAATGCTAAAAGAAGCTAAATAACCAAAGATAAAGAATGACTAGGACACTTAGGATTAACAATGAACTAGCATGTGATCTCAAGTCTCAAACATGTATATGATTAGTTTATGGAAATGAAAAAGGGAAAAATGAGATCTAAAGGTGGACCAATGAAAGGAGATTATAATGAGATGCATTATTTGATAATTAATTACATGGTAATAAAAGATAGGGACCAAAGGGAACAAGGTTTGTATAACCAAGTCAAATTGATAATTATCTATGAAAAATAGAGATAAGAAACCAAACAATCATGAGGGCACAAGAAGATATTTTTTAGAAAAAATCAAGAAAGAAAGAGAAAATAATTATAAATAAAGACAATCATATGCAAATATACAATAAAATATAATCAAGATATAGTACAAAAGGTAAAATCACACTATAACAAAAATATGAATTTGACATAACGTCAAATGATGTACCTAATAGATAAAAATAAAATTGGAGCACATGTCTAATCAAAATGAAAATGTAAAGGCAACATTCATATTCTCATAATTACTAATAAATATACACACACACATTATCTAATACATCAAATAAATATCTATGAAGATGGATATGAACTGTTACTAATGTCTCATCAATCTTTAATGAAAACTAGGAAAAGACTTATCTTCTAATCTTATCAACTAAAATAAGTAGCACTGAAGGGATAATGATGAGGAAGCAAATTAGGCAAGGGATACATAGGATAATGTGTGGGAGTGATCTCTATAGGATATGTAGGAATCATCAATGGAGAAGGATCCACAAGTGAGGGACTCACAAGTGGAGAAGGATCCACAGGGGAGGGAATGTCCACAGGTGAAAAAATCATGGGTGGAGGCACAAAAGGTGATGAAGGGACCACAAGAGGGGATGCAACCACTAGAGGTAGAGCCATGGGAGAATAAATAGAACCCTTTTATGGGAATGACAAATGGGAGGACTAGAAGAAGGTCTGGGAATAACTATAAGGTGATTCTTAAGGTGTTATTGAAGGATGTGGTAATGATCAGTGTGATGGGTACCACACTGGTGCCATAGACAATACACCTCATTGTACTTATCTATAATTTAGGTAGAACCTTTAGGGGAGGTATGGATTTGTATAAGGAAAGAGAGAAAGGACATAAAAATCATCAATATAGTATCATAATTTATGACAATGGGTAGAATAATGGTTATCTATCCCATGAAAGCAATAAATATGCTTGTGAGTGGTCTTAGGAGAAGAAATAATATAAGGAGGTATAATAAGAGTGGAAGAAGCTGAAGAAGACTCATCATCCCATTTTGTAGGCAATGGATCCATCTTAGGCAAAGGAAACAAACCATCACCAAGGGAAGGTAGTAATAGAGGAGGAATGGAACTAGGCTCAATGAAAAGAATAATGGGATGAAAAATAGGGGTAGTCTCAGCAAGAGCAGGAGTAGGAATAGGATCAACTATAGTAGGAGTAATAATGGGCTCAACTATAGCAAGAATGGGAATGGGCTCTGATAAGGTCGCTACTAAGGGAAGACTGGGATCTATAGAAGGTCTAAGAAGAGTCACACTAATCTCAAGAGTAAACTAACTATGGTGATCAGGGTACCTAGAAAAGTTATAAGGCCTATTCATAACATGATACATGAGCATACTTCTATGAGGAACCTTAGAAATTAGAGGTTTTGGTGCCATATCTACCTTGTGATAAAGACAAAAAATATTAAAATTAGGAACTATGAATGAAGGAAGATATGAAGTTACACAAAAAGACTCAAGTAAAGAAGAATGATAATAGATAATCTTGTCATCATGGGCCTATAAAAGACCAACTAACAATAAATCATCTAGGGAATACCATCATCATAATCTAAGGTGTGAAGATCAATGACACAAGTAGGGATGACCTTGTCATATGAAGAATTATGGTGAATATACTGTTGAGTCTTGGTTAAGACTATGGGAATATCATCACAAGGAGGCTTGCAAGAATGAGGCTACAAGGAAATAGGAAGATATGAGATGAGATGAGGAAAGATATCATAAGTTTTAATATTTAGGATAATCTCATTGGGATCATCATCATCAGAATCTAGGAGGTTAGCAAGAATGTTCTTGATGAGTTTGGGATGACCATTATAACCTTGGGATGAATTAATGAGAAAATTAAGATGCTAAGACTCACAAAATAGAATTTTGGGTAAAGGTTCAAGAGTAGGAATATTGAATACACCATGGTCTTAGATTTATTTAAAATTCTAAGGGTTAGTGTCACCTTGAATCCTATAAATGGCTCCATTATGAGTGAATTTAACATATTGGTAGGTAGAAAAAGAAATAAATCTAATATGGTGAGTCCATGGCCTACCAATTGAAATGTTATAAGAAAGGGGAAAGTTAAATATCATCACCTTCACATAGATAGTGACAAGTGGGATGGTAATGGGAATCCACACATAATCTAAAGGAGGTATTTGCCTTCTATCATATCCTTGGTAGGTGATGCATGTAGAATTGAGATTGTATTATAAATATCCAAGGGTCTTAATGAAGTCTAGAAAAGCAATGAATATGCTATAATCCTCATCAATCAATGCATTCTTAACTTATATGTCACCTATTTGAACACTAATGAATAAGAGAGGATCATCTGCATGAAGTAAAATCTCATCAGGAATCATAAAATTTATAAGAAACTTTAAGGAAAGATAAGTGTCCATAGTTTCATCAACATTGATAGACATCTCTTCACATTTTTGTAATATACTACCCTCAGATCTAGATAAGGCTCCCTCCCATCCTACTAGGGGAGGATGAGGGACATTAATCTCAAATAATAGTTGCATAAAATGGCTTATATGACATGTATAATTTCTCAAAATATCAAGGAATGGATTCTAGGATGAGAGATTAGTGAGTTCTGTGATGAGATCCCACTCATCATAACCCATACAAATCTTGTTAGATATTGGTGTATAATGATTAAGGGGGTCCTCAAAAGGAGGAACCAAAGTACATTGGATTTTTTATTGATAAGAAGAAGAAGGTTTGGAACAAGGTTTTAAATCATGTTGTGATTATGAAGTAGTTGGTTCAAGTTGATTTTAAGAATTGGTAGAAGAAGTGTTCATATAAATTTGAGTATCATTAGTGTTAGAAGATGATGGAAGAGTGGTATAAATAAAAAAGAAGTGTTATTTGAGGGAGAATTAGAAATTGAATAATCAAAAGTAATAAGGTCATCTTGTCCCAACTCATTTAAATTATTTGGAGAAGAATCCTAGATAATATGATATGTTTTAAATGAATGAGGAGTGTAGATAGGTTTTAATTAATAAAAACAACTACCCTTTGCATATTAGTCATGTTAACCACATTCTTTTCAAAAGTGGGTTCAACAAGACTTTTTACATTATTGGTGGAATGGGTGGCTTTGTCTTGATTATCTTAGATAGGTTTATTATTAGGAAGAGGGTCTTTTTAGATAGCCAAATGAGAATTGGCTTGGTTCAAGGCTTGAGATTTATCATGTGATTTATAGTCCTTAAAAGCAATTTCATAATCTTGTTGATGCTTTTTAATGATAGAGTTATGATCAAAATTAGGACCTAGAAGAAATTCCATAGATAAATTATGAAGTTGTCTATAGGTCTCATGAGAATGACCCCAACTAACATGAAATCAACAAAACTTGTTAAGATCAGACTAGGATTTCATAGGATGGGTAGGGTCAAGTTTTCATGGAAGAGACCTAGGTGGACACTTAAGCAATTTAGCTTAGGATAGAGGTTTATGAACATTAATGTTATCTGGTAAAGATAAGTGAGGATTGGTATATTTTTGAGAAGGGAAAGTTGGTTCCAATGAAGGGGTAGAAATGATAGATAGAACATTGTGAATGGTGCCATATGAATTTGTAACACCATCATTAGTAATATTGTGATTTTTATTCTTAAGTAAGAGATGATGACCCACATAAGGTTGGGGTGGTTCAAATTTATGAGTAAGGAAATATTGTCATTTAGCTTGGTCAATAACCTCTTTTAATGTACATGGAAAGAGAGTGCATACTAAATATTGAATTTTAGGATAAAGGGTATTGGTAAAGAGATGGAAAATATTATCATCAACCATGTTATGTTCACATTTTTTTTAAATTTTTTTCCAGCTTTTAACAAAGTCTTGAGAAATTTCATTTTCAATTTGTTTGAAATTTATGAAGTGGGCCAAAGTGTTTTTAAGAAGAGCACTAGTTTGGAATTCTTGGACTAAAGCATTCACTAAATCCTCCAAACTAGTAATGAAATGAGTTCTAAGTTGGTTTTACCAATCCAAGGCATCACATGTGAGAGTTTCAGCTAAGAGTTTGGTAGAAACAAAGGTGTTTTATTTTACCTCATCCTTATAAATATTTCTAAATGTTTTAAGATGAAGGGTGGGATCGGTTGATCCATTATAATAAATTGTAGGTGTGATACCTCCTATATCAATGTTATCAATTTGAGTAGTGAGAAGTTTATTTTGGAGATTCTTAATGGTTTTATTGATTGAAGGAGGTTGAGGAATGAGACTGCTTTGAGAATCTCAAAGAGGAGGGGGAACATTCTGGTTATGTGTGCCCCAAGCCATTATTTAAGGATGAGATTAAAGATGAAGAAGGTGGTTTTGCATTCTCATCATTTGATTTATGTTATAAGCTTGAAAGGTATTCACTTGATTAAGTGTTTGTAATAATAGTTGATGTGTTTGATTAGCATTATTAGAAGCATTAGAGGTAGTATTAGTGTTTTGGGTACCACTATTGTTGTTGATAAGAGCTTGAGAGGAATTATGAGAATATGAGGCACTAGTGGTAAAATTTGCTTGTGTAGCAAAAGATGAACTAGTGAATGGTTGAGAAGAAGAATCACTAGTATCATGATTACCTTGGGTAGAAAACTAAGAACTAGTGGAAATATTAAGGATAGTTGATCTTATGAGAGGCCCACTAGATGTAGAACCTACCATGTTAGTCAATATACTAGGCATGGAGGTGGAAGAATTTAGAAAAGAAGAGGTTATGGTATAAGAAGGGGTCATAATCAAAGGAAGAGGTTGAGAATAAAAGAAAGTGGTACCCCTAAATATAGTTGAGAATGTGGGAGTAGGTGCATGGGACTCTTTGGATTGACCACTAGTCATAAGATTGTAAATGGTAGTAGGATCTTTTCCTTGATGTTGAGGAAAATCAAAGATAAAGAAGAGCATTTTAGGGGTATACTCTAATTCAAGTTGGTCTTCTAATGAGAAGAGATGATTACACTATGAATAGGTATTAGGAGGGGTCCCATAGTTCATTATGTGAGTGGAAATACGAACATTACTAAGATCCAAGAGAGAATCCCTAATTTGTCTATGGGAGACCTTATGAGGGTTGGTAAAATTCATCATGTCTGTTGACTACAACTTAAAATTATCATCAAGTAGAAATTTCATGATGAAGGGATAGAAAAAGAGATGAGAAATTAAGGAAACATAAAATTACATAAATTATATAGGGTTAACTAGGTTGACCTAGCATAGTAAATAGAGGCTAGAAAAAGAGAAGACAAGGTCTAGAAATAGTACAAGGTTGACTAGGTCAATCCAGTATAGTGAATAAAGGCTACAAAAAGGTATAGGGTTGACTAAGTCGATCAAGTACAATAGATAGGGAAAATTAAGAAACCTATAATATATTTTTAGACTAAAACAAGATAAATTTTTCAAGAAATTTGAAAATAAATAGCTAAAAGGAAACAAATAGTCAATTGGATTAACATTGGCCAAACCAATTAAATCACACGACACAAAAACTTGCACTAATGTTGGCTAATGCAATTTTTTTCAATACAAAATACAACTAAGCAAAGAGTAAGAAATCAATTTGGAAAGTAAATAGATAACTATTTGGTTAACTTGAATGTTTATTAGATTATTAAGATATGAATTTAATTGTGATGGGAAGTTGGGTATAAAGAAGGAACTAGAATGGTAATCTAAGGATGGTTTCAAGTAGTTTGGGCTGAAAGGGATCTATAGTTGTAACGATATAGGCATAGTATTGGGGCATACCCCCTCACTTCACACACTATAGTGATAAGGGTGTCAGGTGCTTAGCCAAAACATACCATTAACTATGCTTTATAATAGACCAAAACATCAAGCCAGCTTTCCCCTTGGTGATGAAATCCAATTAGGTTGGCTTTGGGTAGATAAATGTTAAAATGATTGTTTAGATTTTATTATTTATTCATGTGTGGATAAAATAAAAAATAATGAAACTAAATTATTAATAAAAAGCCACCTAATTAGGCTATGTGATCTATTTTAAGCATGCAAGCAACAAGAAAATAAAGTGTGAACTAATTACTAGCATATAAGGTTAATTACAACTTTGAAGAAGGTAAAATGTTGATATAGTCAATAGTGTATGCAAAAAATATAGAATAAGGTCAATAGAGTCAAAACTATACTATAGAATTAAGGTTTGAAAATGAATAGGGTCAATAGAGTTGACCCAATTATCCAAACAACACATATAACATAGAACTGGTCAGCAAAGTCAATCTAGTTGACTGTGCAAGGGTAGTTTTAAAGACTACAAACTATAAAAGGAAAGAATATAAATAAAGATATAGAGAGATAAAAAGGAACCTTTGTGGATCAAAGATGTAGAGAATGAAGATGGTTATTCAAGAACATTGATATATGCTTGTAAATTTTCTTAACTAGGTCGACTACATCGATCAAAATTTACAAAAACTTGTTTTTTGGTATTTGAAAATGTATAGGGTCAATTGGGTTGATGTAGTAGTATAGATTGGATGTCTAAAAAGCTATAAAATTGTATTAGGTTGATAGGTTCAATCTAGTAGCTTGTACCTAGAATTTTGTGCATAGAAGTTAGATACTAGGTCAATAGAGTCGATCCAATATGGCAAATATATGATAAAAAATAATGATGAAAGATTGAAAGAAATGAAATAAGGTAAAGAAATATTATAAGAGTTAGTTCACATTGGGTTTAATAGAATGTATGCATTCAAAAAATCATCATGTCTAGAAATCAATCCTAGCTCAGAGAAGATATATCATACCTATACTTCTGATTGGGAATACATTTGTTAAGTGGGATCATGACCAATATGGGGATCCACTAGACCTGATTAGGGGATCACTTGTCACAATACACCATGATAATAAGGGTTCTAAATCCTATAGTCTAATATAATCATGAAATAACCCTAAAAAAATCATAGGTTTAATGTTCACTCTATTCTAATAAACAAGAAAGTAAATCTAATCTAGTGCACACTAGCTCTTGTGGCACAAAGTGGGGGTTAGTAACAAAAAAACTATACTAAACATGTATAGAAGACACATAATCACATCAATGTATATAGAATCCTAATGCATGGGAGAGAAGCAAAAATACATTATCTATCTACTCTTACAAAGGAGAAATAAAGTTAGAAATACTTACCTTTGAAGACGAACCCACCGACACTCAATCTCTCCCTTGGCCAAGGTACTTTACAATTGATTGTTATGGTATGTAAGGATAACAAAGATAAATCAAATCTAGGCTACAAAACATATCTATGCATCTAAAAGACTTCTCCATAATATTAAATCCATATCTCCAAAGAAAGTATGGAACCCTAATCTTTATTCCTCAAGTAGACTATTCAATAAGCAGATGTTAATTAACACTTATTCTTCTTCTCTTCTATATATTCAAATAGTTGGAAATGAACTTGTATATATAGGCAGATCTTTCCTTAAGTAATTTTGAATATGTTGGATATATGGGGTTGAACCAATTGACCCTATTTTTTTTAAGAGATAAATCACTAGGTGTCAAGCTAGGTCAGTTGAAGGGCTAAATAAACCCCAAGTAAAAAATATCCCTAAATAGTATAAGGTCAACCTAGTTGACAATGTATAGTAATTAGAGGTTGAAAACTATATAGGGTAAACCTAATTCACCTAATAAACTCAACTAGTGAAAGGGGGTCAAGGCAAGAACAAGGAGGATAAAGCATGATAAATTACTAGAATGGGTACAACTAAGAAGAATAAGATTAGGGTAAATGGTTTTAGGAGACAAGTGTGTAGATGGCAAGTGGTAAAAAGGACAATAATCTTATGAAACACCAATAGTCTACCCAGTAATTTCCTAATACACCCCTTAAGGCATGCACTCGGATAGAATAGATGGGTTCTTACAAGATACAAAATGTCAATAATTAATAAAATTTTCAAAATATTATGTGTATACAAAAGGCATGCGAGGTACCAAGTGTCATAATCTTGGGATTTTGAGAAAGATCTAATGGTGAGTGTTGTAAGATAAAAACCTGGTTAATCCATAGAGATCAATGTTTTAAATTTGGTCAAGATTGAAAAAAACCATGAGATGAGGTAAATATGTTCAAAGTTTAATAGTTTTCCAAAGGGTAAAGTTCAAGACCAAATAAGGATCTAATAGTGAGTGGGTGTTCTTACAAATCCAGATCTACATTATGTATTAAGTCAAAGAGGTAATAGTGATAGATATTAAGCATAGTTAAATATTATAAGATATTGATGGTTTATACTTGATCTAAGATGTGAGGATATGATATTTTGACATAGTGTTCAAATTTAAGATCAGTGATCATTGGAATTCAAATATTTGAACTTGTGAGGAAAGACCAGTTTATGGTTTTTGAGCCATAACTTTCAATCTATGTAGAATTTGAAGGTACAATAAAAATAAAAGTTGTAAAGGAATTAAAGGTTCATCTAATAATATTTATTATAATATTTTTATTTTCATACATTTTTAGATATTTATCTCCAAATTTTATTGATTATTTGTTTATGCTCTACAAATAATCCGAGAAAGGTAATCGAGTTGTTCTTGATGGTATTTCAATGTTTTAAGATGAAATAAGTATTAGATCATGTTTTAGACATCATGAGGATCATTTATATGTATTTTATGGGTTTGGCCAATCCATATTCATTATAAAAAAATTCTTATAAGGTGACTATGTGTTCATTCATGGTAGTTGTGTGCACATAATGTTATTTGAGCGAATTGAGATTTAGTAGAAGGGTGTTGTTATCACTTAAAGAGGACCTATAGAATGTGTGACATGATTCCATGTATTTTAAAGTGTTATCATGTTCTTATTTTGTTTGAAAAATTATCAAAGAGGTGAATGGGTCTTCATAGGACCTAAAAGGTGACTCAAGCCTATTTGAAAGAGGGTTGTGCTTAAAGGTGACCCATGTAGATGCCTTAAGAGTAAATTCATGTGTTGTGGTTGAAAAATAAGGTTGTGAACATGATAATAATCATGAAGGTTCTATGAAATCTAAAATTAAATGTGGTTATTTCTAGACTTGTGAGATTGGAGAGAAGAGGTGTGTGTGTGTGTGTGTGTGTGTGTGTGTGTGTGTTGTGGAGTGAAGGAAAGGGTGTATGCCTAGTGGATGGGTTGAAGAGCAGAGCAAGTTGATGACTATGTGTATGACCTATAGGTTATATTTATGATGTCAAATATAGTTATCTTATAGGTTTGAATATTTAAGGTATTCAAAAGGATTTGATAATCATAGGGGTAGGTGTTCCTTATGAAATAGGTGTTTCACTAATTCTGATCAAAAGGACTTGACTAGTAGGTGCTCAAAAGTGTTGGAACACAACTAGATACTAAGAGGGGGGTGAATTAGTATATGAATTAAAACTAGTCCTTTGATACCTTTTATAATAGATAAATATATATATGCGAATCAAATCAAATATGTAAAGATCATACAAACATTAATACACATGACACAAGATTTATAGGTGGAAAACCCATGGTGATAATAGCTAATAGAAACTAATGTTATAATATAGCCTCATAGTTCAAAGCCTCACTAAAAAACCTCATTTATTACACTTTTAAGGGAACCAACCCTAAGGAGATACCAATTCCCAATCTGATCACCAACTCAACTGAACCTCACTAGTTACAATGTTTAAGGGCACCAACCCAAAGGAGACACCAATCCCCTTACTGATCACCAACTCAACTTGTTTGATGGCATCAACTAATTAGATATATGGAGATATAAATATAATATACAAAATATATTTATAAATGAATCAAACTCTATTCTCTATTACAAGTCCAATATGTAACATGCTCATATTATACACATTATCTTTATGCCTTCTTCCTCTTTCCCCCTTTCTCTCTATGTCTGGATATATCTTTATTTGACACAATTCATCTCACTCTATCAGTCTATCTCTATGTCTATATATAAATATATATATATATATATATATATATATATTTGACACTCTTCAACAACAATTCATATTCTCTACACTTTTGCCTCTATGTCTATATATTCTCATTTGACACAATTCCAATCATAGCAATTGTATCCTACATGTTGTATATATAAGCATTTGATCTAGAATTTGCTTCTTCTCTATGTTCACACTCAAACTGTAACACATCATGCCTTTGTAATTTTCTTGTGTTTCAAATTCAAGATCCACTACCTTGAATATTTGTCTTATTAATATATTTAGCAAATCTTAGGCTATGGTTATGATGCACATGCCTTGTTACATAATTTGATCAATCACCATGATCAATCTCTTTGTCTATGTCAGTAATTGCATATTTTATGCATGTTTTTACACTTGATCATTAGAATTTAAACACTTTAAGTACTAGACTTCAATCTCTTTCTTTGTGCCATATCCAAGCTCTCTTTCTCTATCAGATATCTGTATGCTACTAAACTTTAATGTGTTCCACTCTTTAAAACATGTCTTTCAATTTCCAAAACTTAGATTTTGCATGTCATTAAATCCTTGAAATTGCATGAACTTTAGCTTGACTTGGTCATTAAACTTTGACACTTTTACCTCATCTCATTTCTTCCTACATATTTGGATCGCTTTTGGTCCATCGATCTTATCAGACTTGCTCAGTATTTAACTTATACTATGTTGACAAACCTCAAACACTTTATAGCATTTGAGTGCATTCACTCCATTGTATTTCCTTTACCCAATCACCCACTCACTATCATACCTTCTAAAAATCTTGATAATTAACTCTGACAAGCTTACACTCATTGGGGCTCTATCTGACAAGCTCCATGAATGTGACACTTAACACTATCATGTTTACTTGGAGGAGCCTTTGCCAATTTGAATTTACTTCAGTTCATTGGATCATCTATGTATGATGAAGTGATAGCTATTGATCAAGATCAAATATAATATAAAGTCTTAGATCTAATAAATATTAATTCCTTTGATCATTTATTAAACCATTAATTGTTAGGTTGAGGATTGAATTTCATAATGATGACAAAGGCTTAAGTTATAACTTAAGCTACTGAATCTAGGATATAGCCAATCACCATCAAAATAAAAAGTGCCTATTGATTCCATGACTTAAACCTTTAGGGCTTTACTAAGAAACCCTCTCCAATTTGAGAACAAAGATAATTCAATTTTGAGCTCATTCCTTCTCATTTGAACTTTCAATCTATATATTCAAGATGCTCATGAAAAACCCATAACATATCTACTATTTATTTCTTTTGAAAATGTCCATAGATGGTCTTTGTAAAATCATGACAACTTTGCATGACCTTGTGAAAATTTTGTCTAAGTATGGAGATCATTTGATTTTTCCTAGAAGGCTAACTTTGCACCTACATAACTCTTATTGCGCTTAGTCATATGACCTATAACTTGATGCATTTATTCCTCTTTCATAGGAGATTTGACCCATATATCCATTTGGTCCTGAAGCCTTCATAGGTGTAAGATATGTCTTCATAAAAATGCCTTTGAGATTTTTTTGAGAAACTACAAATTTGACTGTGGTGGAAAACACTATCAAAAAGGCTTGGAGCCCAACTTTGATCAAGCATATATTTTGTCGTGCTACGCTACGTGATCTAAAATTTAGTGCATATAAACTAGGCACAAAAATTAATAGACCCATGTGATCATTTTTTCCTATCACCTCCATGTGTGAAAATTATGACCTCATCAATATGCTTACTTGGCTCTATTTATACCTTTTTTTCAAATTTGGCAAAGCATAGAAACTTAGTGGATGTTGTCCAAGTAGCCAACTTTGCATGCCCATATCTTCAACTATGATTCACCACATGTCTTCAAATATAGTGCATAACTACTAAGTACTAATGTGATCATAACCATGTGACCAACTCCCCCATACTCATACACACATGGTAATGGTGGCATCAACAAGATGCCTTCTCAGCTTTTTTGTCATAGACCCATAATGTCTAGATGATAAATGTGAAGAATAGAATGAATTTTAATCATGCACATAATCATTCCAATCATTCTTTATCTTTGATAATATCCTTTGCATATATTTTAATCACCATATATAGTCTTTAACATCAATTACATGATCATAATATCCCTTTTGACATCAATGACAATCATATTTCCAACAATCTCCCCCTTTGTCATTGATGGCAAACTAAATGCTCTGATCTTCTAATACTTTGATCTTTCTCTAGCATTACTTGCATTGGCTTTTGATGAGAATGAACTAAATCTATTCATACCATACTTACTCCCATTAAGGCAATGGCACATTTGCCTAATATTCAACATGGACACTTTCTCTACTTCTTTTACATTTGCACTTTTTGCTCCAAACTTTACATAGAGCATTTTCACTTTTTCTCCCCCTTTGACATCAATGGTTAAGGGACTCTTTCTTACTATTTGTATAAAATTTCTCCCCATTTATCATATAAAGGATTTTGTCCAAGAATATACAACCATCAACTCATTATAAATTTGTATAACATACATATATGAGTTGCCTTTTCTCTTATTCTTCCAAGAATTAATAAATCCTTTCTGGTCCTCACCCTAGACTTAGAATCTATCACTAGTATCTAGTGATGTGATGTAGGAGTTTTAAAATAGGCTTACCATCCTTTTATATTATTATATTATTATCTTATAATCCTGGGACCTAACCAATTGCAAAGCTCTTCTACTTTGAGCCTTCTTGATCCTTACAGATTGAACAATCTAGCTACCCCTTGCTCCATGCTCCATCTTTACATTAAAGGCCTACCTATAAAACACCATAACTTCATTTAACACATGTATATCATAATTTTACACATGTTATCTTAGTTTTATGACCCATCTTATTTACATAACTAAAGATACATAATGTCAAGGGTTTCTTACATTAGAACCCTTATGCCAAATGAATGTATATACCACATATATATGAGATGTACTCCAACAATCTCATTGTGTCATATTGAAACACTCATTATGTCCTTGAAGACACTACACACACAACACTTGACTTGGTTTGATCAAGTCATTTTCACAACATACTTGAGTTCATATCTGTAGTAAACATCAATTGGTTCTCCACTGAAAGGGATCTCTTAAGAAGCATAGATAGAGACACATTAATTCACAATGGCCTAAAACAATGTGAAACTAGGAGTTTCCCATAACTCCTCATGTTCCTTCTCCTCCTTGGTAATCTTGTGATTTTAGTTCTTTTTCTTCTTCTTAGGCTTAAGAGAAGTAACATGCTCATCCACTATGATATTCTCCTTTAGATAAATAATACATGGAGACAACATGGATTCATGGCATACCTTTTCATTTGATGAATATTCCTTGCATCTCAGAATCTCATCACTAGGCACAAAAAATTGATGTTTTTTGCATGAAAGTTGCTTAGCAATAATAGGATGTTTACTCAAATCTGTACTCACTTTATAACTATCCTTAACTAGTACCTTGGTTGTCTCCTTGATCTTGGTCTTCTTATTCTCAACATGAGCAAACATTGAGATCTTTTGACATTCTCCAAACTCTATAGCATTGGCTTGATCTTTCATTTTCCATACATGCTTGGGTTTCTTATATGTCCTATTTTTCTCTTTATCAAAGACTTTTGAACCTTTGTTCACACTAGGAGGCATACCTTTTTTATTACTCTATAATTTAGATCTTACAAAGCTTATTCTACAATGTTTAGTTATGTGACCAAAATTATTGTAATTATAACACATTACACTTTTATCTAACAAGGGTGAAAATAAATTTTTGCTTACAAAATTGGTTATCCTTGTAGGTAAAACTCTACAATGACTAGCCTTATGCCCAAAATGATTACAAATATAACAATAACCATAAAAAGATGAGGAATACCTCATCATATATTTTATTTGTGTAGGATGGGGAGTTCTTTTCAACTCTTGATTCTTCAAGTTACTTACCCTTGTGTAACCATCTACATCAGCTACCTTTGTCATTTGCATCTTCCTTGATTTTATAGAAATGGACTCATTTTTATTTTTTCCTTTCCTCAGGATTATTTTTTATTTTAGCCTTCTTCTCATCAACTTTTTCTATTTGTCTTTGTATCTCTAGATACATTCCTTTTTTTTGATCCTGATCCTTCTCCTTTGAAATTTTCATGTAACTTAGTAGATGTACTAGTTGGGACTTTTACCCTTTTCATAACCAAGACTAGATTTCCCTTTTGATATATTTTGAGAGTTGATAAATTCATCAAGAATATCTAATCCTCCTTTTAGAGTTAGACCTTTTTCTATTTATTCTTTATCCTTTTCAAGCTCTTTTCTCAAAGCCACTATCTCTACTTCTAGCCTCATACACTCATTAGATTTGAATTATAGTTCAATTTTGACTACATCTTCTATTATTTTAGCCTCTTCAACCTATGTCTTAAGGCTTACTATTATCTAATTAGATATTTCAATAAGTTTAGATAGTTTTCAATTTCTTTTGTCTAAGTTTTTATACGTTGAGTTCTCTTTTCTCAGCTTATCAATCTCATCCAGAGCATAGATGAGTTCACACTCTAGGTTTGCTTCTCTTTCCTCTTCTTCATCAAAGTCTTCAACTTCTTGATCTAGATCTACAGAAGTTGATCCTAATTCCATGAATAAGGATTTTTTTCCCTTAGGCATAAAGGCACAATCATGTCTATCATCTAAGCTATAAATCTCATCAAATGAGTCAATATATTCTCTTATATACAAACTTTTATTATTTTTAAATAATATCTTCTTTTTAGAATAGTGGGGCTTCATCCTTTTGCCATCTTCTTCCTTCTCAGAATTATCCTTTTTTTCATAAGGGCATTTAGTAGAAAAATGTCATACCTTACCATAGTTAAATAATTTAAAGGGGAACTTACCTTGGTACCTTCTGGATCATCTTTCTCAATTTTATAACAAATTTCTCTTCTTCTTCATCAATCTCCTCATATATGGATGTAGATGCTTCTGATTTTGATTTATTAGATGCTTTGAATGTATCTTCTCTCTTAGAAATATCTGCTTCTCCCATTCTCATCTCATAGGCAATAAATATTCCATGTAACTCATCAATAATGAGCTTATCTATATCTCTTTATTACTCTATTGTAGATATTTTAGAATCATACCTTGATGGTGGAGATCTTAGAACCTTTTTGATAATGACTGATTATTTCATCTCTTCTCCAAGGCCTCTGATTACATTAACTATTTCATATACCATGAGGAGGTATTCTATAGTATTTTCTTCTTCAATCATTTTAAGATTTTCAAACATACTTTTATATATTTGTAGCTTGGCCTATTTTACCTTATCATCACCTTTTTAGATCCTCTTCAACTTATTCCATATATCTTATGCATTTTGATAATGAATCACTTTGACAAATTTTGAATTGGATAATCCATAGATAATAACATTCATTTCCCTATAATTTATCTCATATGCCTTCTTTTAATCTTTATCATTGGGAGTTATAGCAAGATCTATATATCCATTTACAATAGACATCCATACATCAAACCCTAATGAAGATAAATATGCTTCCATTCTTATGTTCCAAAATGCATAGTTTGATCCATCAAAGAGAGGTGCTTTGTTTGATGAAGATCCTTTTTGAATATACATATATGTTATTCTTTAAGATCTACCTCAGTTGATTAAGATTCTATTATGAACCTGTTATTCTGTTACTAATTGTTAGAACACAACTAGAAACTGAGAGTGGGGTGAATCAGTACATGAACTAAAACTAGTCATTTAAAACCTTTTATAGTAGATTAAAAGATATATGTGGATCAAATAAAATATGAAAATATCATACAAAAATGAATACACATGACAAAATATTTATACATGGAAAACCCAAAGAAAAAAACTATGGTGAGAATATCTACTAGAAACTACTATTCTAATCCAACCTCATAGTTCGAAGCCTCACTAGCAAACCTCACTGGTTACACTTTTAAGGGAACCAACCCTAAGGAGATAGAAATCCCCAATCTGAGCACCAACTTAGCTAAACCTCACTAGTTACAATGTTTAAGAACACCAACCCAAAAAATACACCAATTCCCTTATTGATCTCTAACTTAGCTTGTCTTATGGCACCAACCAATAAAATCTATTGAGCTCCAAATCTAGTATATAAAATAGATTCATAAATGAATAAAAAATTATTCTCTATTACAATTCTAATATATAACATGCTCATACTATGCACATTATCTTTATGCCTTATTAATCTCTACCCCTTTTTCTTTATGTTTGGATATATCTTTATTCAACACACTTCATCTCACTTTATCACTATGTCTCTATGTCTATATATCTCTATATTTGACACTCTTCAATAAAAAATCATCTTCTCTACACTTTTACCTCTATGTCTATATATTTATGTTTGACACAATTTCAATCATAGAAAATGTATCCTAGATGTTGTATATAAAAGCATTTGATCTAGGGTTTGCTTCTTCTTTGTGTTTACACTCAAATTGTAACACATCATGCCTCTACAATTTTCCCATGTCTTAAATTCAATATCCACCACCATGAATCTTTGTCTTATTACTATATTTATCAAATCTTAGGCTCTAGTTATGATTCACATGCCTTGTTACACAATTTAATGAATCAATATGATAAATCTCTTTATTTGTGTCATGCATTGCATCTTTTTTGCATGTTTCTCCACTTGAACATTGAAATTTAAACATTTTAAATACGATCCTTTGATCTCTGCATTTTTACCATATCCAAAATCTCTTTCTTTTTTGAATTTATATATGTTAGTGAACTTTAATTTTCCATTCTTTAAAACATGTCTATCAATCTCTAGATCTTAGATCCTAGATTCTATGTGTCGTTAGATCTTTGAACTTTTAAAAAATTTACCTTGACTTGGTCATTAAACTTTGACACTTTGACCTCATCTCATTGCTTCCTACATCTTTATATCACTTTTTCTCCATCAATCTTCTTAGACTTGCCCAGTCTTTAACTCATCACTATATCGATAAACCTCAAGAACTTTATAGAATTTGAGTCCATTCATTCTATTATATCTCCTTTACATGATCACCTATTCACCATCATATCTTCTAATAATCTTGATCATTAACTCTAAAAATCTTATGCGCATTTGGTCTCTATCTAACTATTGGAAATATTGTCATTGATGTCAACTTAGCAAATAATGTCTAAAGGTGTTTTTAATGTTTATATCTTGGCTAAAAGTGTGATAGTATTAATTAAATATTAACGGATATATTTTTGGTTGCATAAATCCAAAAGAGGTCCCATGAGGAATTTGAAGAGTAATCATTAAAGATAAAATAAGAAAAGGATGCGTTTCTCCATGAAGGGTCACCTTGAGGAATCTGAAGAGTCATCACTAAAGACAAAAGAGGGAAATGATGCATTTCCCTATGAAGGGTCACCTTGATGAATTTGAAGAGTCACCAAGTAATGATAAAGAAATAATCCAAAGGGTCATGCAAGGATGAATGCCAAAGGTCATTTGGAAAGATATAAAATGAGGCTTGGGAAGTCATTTAGAAATATGTAAGTGAATGATTTTATCTAGCTAAAAAGAGTAGAGGAAAGCAGAGAAAAGAGAATAGATATAGTAGTGTGCTATCATTTGTTGAGAAAGCAACATTGAAAGATAGTTGTGCTTTATACACAAAGGGGTTGGTGATCCTATGGGTTGGTTCTCATAAATCATTATTGTGTTAGTGCTTAGAAAAGAGGTTGGTGCACTTGCAAGTTGGTGCTTACAAACTTTGTAAATTTGAGTTGGTGCTCATTTATATAATTTAGAGTATTCTCTATGGTTTTTCTCACTTTGGGTTTCCACATTAAAATCTAGTGTCTCTCTCTCTCTCTCTATTATGTGGTGCATGTTATTACTTTCAATTTTATTGCATATATTGAATGTATGATTAAGTGGTTAAATCAAAAGGAATTTTATTAAGTAAAAGATATATCTCATGCTTAAAAATTGGTATCAGAGTAGGTTCCTTCAAAAAGGGTTTAACAACTTGAAGGTAGATTGAGGAAAGCACAATGACGAAGTAGCTAAAGAAGGAGAATCAAGAGTTTAAATATGTGTTTGAGGATCTTAAGGAACATGTGTGTATCTTGGATTATAAGTTGGATATAGAAGCAAAATAAGATAAGATGTTTATTCAAGATCTTAAGAATTAGCTAGAGGTTGCATATTCAATTTTGAAATCAAGAGAAGAAGAGTGTAATTAGTTAAAGGTTGAGGTAGGTTATTTTAAGGATAAGAATGAGAAGCTCATAATAAAGGTTGAAAAAAATCATGAAATATTAGTCCAAGGTCAGAAGGATGTAATTTCTAAAGGTAAATTGAAGAAGCCAATCAGGCAACCTAATGCTTTTAGGTTTTTAAATTCTTTTCATGGCCACTATTTTGTTTGTCATCATGTTGGTCATAGGGAAAGAGATTTAATGAGGATAAAAAATCAATAAAAGGGAGATCTTAGTCACATTCAAGAAAAATGTATGACAAATGTTTTTTTTTATTTTGCTGTCATAAGGTTGGCCATATTGCAAAATTATGTCAAAATAGAGTAAAGAGATCTTCAAGTTATATTATAGGATACAGAGGTCCTAAAAGGTATGAGAAGAGCCAAATTTAGGTTTAGAGACATAAGATGATAAAGGTTGATTAGGTTGATTTTAAGAGTGACAATAAAATACTTGATACAATAAATAAAGAATCAGATAGGAAGGACTATGAAGAATCTCTTGTTACATTTGAGCATGAGCCTTATCAAGATAAGACAAGTTGTAAGAGTTGAGAAGATGAAAAACATTATGAATTTTGAGGTTAGTAGTTTAAATAAGTTAAACATGGTTAAATAGATTTTAAGAGAAAGACATAAGAATATCAAGAAAGTAATAGACGAGATGTGGGAATCTCTTGAGATTTTTTCTAGGACCCTTTGTGTGGGCTGTCTCTTCTAGGCTTCAAGGAGACACTTTTAAGAAAAATTGAAGCATGGTGCATGTTGTTGGGTCTTGTATATGTTTGATGATAAGAAGGTAAGTTGATAGATTAATTTGTATATCAGTTGAGGGAGAGATAAGTGTAAGCTATAAGAAATAGGTACATGGAATAGGGAAAAAAATAGGTACAAGGAATAGGTACAGGAATAGGTTCAAGAAATAAGATGCTATAGTATGGGGGAGTTACTGTATATTTTTAGTTGGTTCAATTTATGGGTCTTAGTTTTAGGTTGGCATGTGAATTATATGTTTTTCTAATTGGTGATAGTTTCAAGTTGCCATCAAAGACAAAGGGGGAGATTGTTGGAAATGTTGTCATTGATGTCAGATTACCATTTAATGTCTAAAGGTGTTTTTAATGTTTATATATTGGATAATAGTGTGTTAATATTAATTAAATATTAATGGATATATTTTTTGTTTCATAAAGCCAAAAGAGGTCCCATGAGGAAGTCGAAGATTCATCACTAAAGATAAAATAGGAAAATGATGCATTTCTCTATGAAGGGTCACCTTGAGGAATATGAAGAGTCATCACTAAAGATAAAAGATGGAAATGGTGTATTTTCCTATGAAGGGTCACCTTGATGAATTTGAAGAGTCACTGGGTAAAGATAAAGAAAGAATCCAACGGGTCATGTAAGGGTGAATGCTAAAGGTCATTGGAAAGCTATAAAATGAGGCTTGGGAAGTCATTGAGAAATATGGAAGTGAATGATTTTATCTTGCTAAGAAGAGTAGAGGAAAGAAGAGAAAAGAGAATAGATATAGTAGTGTGTTATTATTTGTTGAGAAAATAACATTGAGAGATAGTTGTGATTTATACACAAAGGGGTTGGTGATCCTATGGGTTGGTGCTCACAAATCATTATTGTGTTAGTGCTTAGCAAAGAGGTTGGAGCTCTTGCAAGTTGGTGCTTGAAAACTTTATAAACTTGAGTTGGTGCTCATTTATATACTTGAGATTATTCTCCATGGTTTTTCCCACTTTGGGTTTCCACGTTAAAATCTAGTGTCTCTCTCTCTCTCTATTATGTGGTACATGTTATTACTTTAATTTTATTGCATATATTGAATGTATGATTAAGTGGTTAAATAAAAACTAATTTGATTAAGTAAAAGATATATCTCATGCTTAACAATTGGTATCAGATTAGCTTACTTCAAAAAGGGTTTAACAACTTGAAGGTAGATTGAGGAAAGCAAAATGGCCAAGTAGCTAAAGAAGGAGAATCAAGAGTTGAAATATGTGTTTGAGGATCTTAGGTAACATGAGTGTATCTTGGATTCTAAGTTAGATATAGAAGAAAAAGAAGATAAGATGTTTATTTAGGATATTAAGAATCAACTAGAGGTTGCATATTCAATTTTGAAATCAAGAGAAGAAGAGTGTAATTAGTTGAAGGTTGAGCTAGGTTATTTTAAGGATAAGAATGAGAGGCTCATAACCAAGGTAAGAAGGATGCAAGTTCTAAAGGTAAATTGAATAAGCCAATCAAGCAACCCAATGCTTTCAGGTTTTCAAATTCTTTTCATGGCCACTATTTTTTTTGTCATCATGTTGGTCATAGGGCAAGAGATTTAATGAGGACAAAAAATCAATCAAAGGGAGATCTTAGTCACATTAAAGAAAAAGGTATGACAAATGTTTTTTATTTTGTTTTCATAAGGTTGGCCATATTTCTAAATTATGTCCAAATAGAGTAAAGAGATCTTCAAGTTATATGAAAGGATACAGAGGGCCTAAAAGGTATGAGAAGAGCCAAATTTAGGTTTGGATACCTAAGATGGTAAATTTTGATCAGGTTGAGTTTAAGAGTGAGAATAAATTGCTTAATATAGTGGATAAAGAATTAGATAGGAAGGACTATGAAGAATCTCTTGTTATATTTGAGCATGAAAGTTGTCAAGATAAGACAGTTGCAAGAGTTGAGAAGATGAACAAAATTATGAATGTTGAGGTTAGTAATTCAAATAAGTTAGACATGATTAAATGGATTATAAGAGAAAGATGCAAGAATATCAAGGAAGTAATAGAGGAGATGTGGGAATCTCTTGAGATTTGTTTCTAGGACCCTTTGTGTGGGGTGTCTCTTCTAGGCTTCAAGGAGACACTTTTAAGAAAACTTGAATCATGGTGGATGTTGTTGGGTCTTGGCTATGTTTCATGACAAGAAGGTAAGTTGATAGATTAATTTGTATGTCAATTAAGGGGGAGATAAGTGTAAGCTATAAGAAATATGTACATGGAATAGGTGCAAAAATAGGTACAATGAATAGGTATAGGAATAGGTTCAGGAAATAAGATGCTATAGTAAGGGGGAGTTACTATATATTTTTAGTTGGTTTAATTTATAGGTCTTAGTTTTAGGTTGGCATGTGAAGTACATGTTTTTAGAATTGGCGACAGTTTCAAGTTGCCATCAAAGATGAAGGGGGAGATTGTTGGAAATATTTTCATTGATGTCAAATTAGCATTGAATGTCTAAAGGTGTTTTTAATGTTTATATCTTGGCTAAAAGTGTGTTAACATTAGTTAAATATTAACTAATATATTTTTTGTTAAATAAAGACAAAAGAGGTCCCATGAGGAAGTCGAAGAGTCATCACTAAAGACAAAAGAGGAAAAGGATGCATTTCTCCATGAAGGGTCACCTTGAGGAATATGAAGATTCATCACTAAAGATAAAAGAGGGAAAGGATGCATTTTCCCGTGAAGGGTCACCTTGATAAATTTGAAGAGTCACCAGGTAAAGACAAAGAAAGAATTCAAAGGGTCATGCAAGGGTGAATGTCAAAGGTCATTTGGAAATCTATAAAAAGAGGCTTGGGAAGTCATTTAGAAATATGAAAGTGAATGATTTTATCTAGCTAAGAAGAGTAGAGGAAAGTAGAGAAAAGAGAAGAGATATAGTAGTGTGTTATCATTTGTTGAGAAAGCAACATTGAGAGATATTTTTGTTTTATACACAAAGGGGTTGGTACTCATGTGGGTTGGTGCTCATAAATAATTTCTATGTTGGTGATCAACAAAGAAGTCAGTACTCTTGTAGGTTGGTACTTGTGAAATTTGTAAGCTTGAGTTGGTGCTCATTTATATACTTGAGATTATTCTCTATGGTTTTTCCCACTCTAGGTTTCCATGTTAAAATTTGGTGTCTCTCTCTCTCTTTTGTGTGGTGCATGTTATTGATTTCAGTTTTATTGCATATATTGAATGTATGATTAAGTGTTTATATCAAAATGAATTTGATTAAGTAAAAGATATATCTCATGCTTAATAATTGGTATCAGAGTGGGTTCATTCAAAAAAAAATTAACAGCTTGAAGGTAGATCAAGGAAAACACGATGGCCAAGTAGCTAAAGAAGGAGAATCAAGAGTTGAAATATGTGGTTGAGGCTCTTAAGGAACATGTGTGTATCAAAAGAAGATAAGATCTTTATTCAGGATCTTAAGAATCAACTAGAGGTTGCATATTCAATTTTGAAATCAAGAGAAGAAGAGTGTAATAATTGAAGCTTGAGTTAGGTTCTTTGAAGGATAAGCATGAGAGGATCATAATCAAGGTTAAAAAAGATCATGAAATATTAGTCCAAGGTAATAAGGATTCAAGTTCTAAAAGCAAATTGAAGAAGCCAATCAAGTAGACCAATGCTTTCAAGTTTTCAAATTCTCTTCATGGCCACTATTTTGTTTGTCATCATTTTGATCATAGGGCAAGAGATTGTATGAGGAGAAGAAATAAATCAAAGGGGGATCTTAGTCACATTTAAGCAAAAGGTATGAGAAATATTGTTTGATTTTGTTGTCATAAGGTTTGCCATACTGCTAAATTATGTCCAAATAGAGTAAAGAGATCTTCAAGGTATGTCAAAGGATATAGAGGCCTTAGAAGGTATGAGAAGAGCTAAATTTAGATTTGGAGACTTAAGATAGTAAAGATTTATTAGGTTGAGTTTAAGAGTGAGAATAAACTACTTGATATAGTGGATAAAGAATCAGATAGGAAGGACTATGAAGAATCTCTTGTTACATTTGAGCATGAGTCTTGCCAAGATAAGACAGTTGCAAGAGTTGAGAAGATGAACAATATTATGAATGTTGAGGTTATTAATTCAAATAATTTAGACATGGTTAAATGTATTTTAAGAGAAAGACATAAGAAGATCAAGGAAGTAATAGAGGAGATGTGGGAATCTCTTGATATTTTTTCTAGGACCCTTTGTGTGGGGTGTCTCTTCTAGGCTTCAAGAAGACACTTTTAAGAAAAATTGAAGCATGGTGGATGTTGTTGGGTCTTGGCTATGTTGCATGACAAGAAGGTGAGTTGAGAGATTAATTTATATATCAATTGAGGGGGAGATAAATGTAAGCTATAGGAAACATGTACATGGAATAGGTGCAAAAATAGGTATAAGGAATAGGTACAGGAATAGGTTTAGGAAATAAGATGCTATAGTAAGGGGGAGTTACTATATATTTTTAGTTGGTTTAGTTTACAGGTCTTACTTTTAGTTTAGCATGTGAAGTACAAGTTTTTAGAATTGGTGATAGTTTTAGGTTACCATCAAAGATAAAGGGGGAGATTGTTGGAAATATTGTCATTAATGTAAAATTAGTATTTAATATCTAAAGGTGTTTTGAATGTTTAGATTTTGGCTAAAAGTGTGTTAATATTAATTAAATATTAATGAATATATTTTTAGTTTCATAAAGATAAAAGAGGTCCCATGAGGAAGTTGAAGAGTCATCACTAAAGACAAAAGAGGAAAAGGATGCATTTTTCCATGAAGGGTCACCTTGATGAATATGAAGAGTCATCACTAAAGATTAAAGAGGAAAAGGATGCATTTTCCCATGAAGGGTCACCTTGAGGAATTTGAAGAGTCACTAGGTAAAGACAAAGAAAGAATTGAAAGGGTCATGCAAGGGTGAATGTCAAAGGTCATTTGGAAAGATATAAAAGGAGGCTTGGGAATTCATTTATAAATATGGAAGAAAATGATTTTATCTATCTAAGAAGAGCAGAGGAAAGTAGAGAAAAGAGAAGAGATATAGTAGTGTGCTATCATTTGTTGAGAAAGCAACATTGAGATATAGTTGTGTTTTATACACAAAGGGCTTAGTGATCTTATGGGTTGGTGCTCACGTATCATTATTGTGTTAGTGCTCAACAAATGGGTTGGTACTCCTGCAAGTTGGTGCTTGTGAACTTTGTAAACTTGAGTTGGTGCTCATTTATATACTTGATATTGTTCTTTGTGGTTTTTCCCACTTTGGGTTTCCATGTTAAAATCTAGTGTCTCTCTCTCTATTATGTGGTGCATGTTATTACTTTAAATTTTATTGCATATATTGAATGAATGATTAAGTGGTTAAATCAAAAGGAATTTCATTAAGTAAAATATATATCTCATGCTTAACACTGACAAGCTCTGTGGATTTGACACTTGTCACTAGAATATTTACTTGGAGTAGCCTTTGACAATTTAAATTGGTTTCACTTTGTTGGATCATCTACATATGATGAAGTGATAGCCATTAATCAAGCTTAGATATAATATAAAGTCTAAAAATTAGGAAATATTAATTCCTTTGATCATTGCTCAAGCTAGTAATTAGTAGGTTGAGGGGCCGATTTTGAAATGATGATAAAGGCTTAAGTTATAACTTAAGCTATCATGTCTAGGTTATATCTAGTCACCATCAAAATAGAAGTGCTTATTGATGAAATGACTTAAAACCTTAGGTTTTTAATAAGAAAACCTCTTTATTTTGAGAGAAAAGATAATTCAATTTTGATCTCATTCCTTTTTAATTAAACCTACACTCCATATGCTCAAGATGCTCATGAAAAACCCATAGCAGATCTACTATCTATTTCTTTTACAAATGTCCATACATAATCTTTGTAAAAGCATGAAAAATTTGCATGACCATGTGCAAATTTTGTCTAAGGATACCATTTCATTTTGCCTAGAAGGCTAAATTTTCACCTTCATAAATCTTGTTATGCTTAGTCGCATGACCTATAAATTGATTCATTTATTCCTAATTCATAGGATATTTGATCCATATATTCATTTACTCATGAAGCCTTCATAGGTAAAATATGTCTTCATAAAAATGCCTTGATATTTTTATTACAAACTAAAAATTTGACTGTGTTGGAAAGCACTGTCAAAATGGCTTGGAGCCCCAATTTGATGAAGCATATATTTTTCCATGCTACATTGCATGAATTGATATTTAAAACATATAAAATAGGCACAAAAATGAATAGAACCATGTGATCATTTTTTCCTAACACCTCCATGTGTGAAAATTTTGACGTCATCAATATTATTACTTGGCTTTCTTTAGCCCTTGTGATAAGTATAGTAGTGGATTTTTTCCAAATAGCTAACTTTGCATGCCCATATCTTCAACTATGATTCATCACATGTCTTTAAATTTGGTGCATGACTACTAGGGACTAATGTGATCACAAAAATGTGACCAACTCACCCATACTCATTCAAATATGGAAATGGTGATGTCGATAAAATGCCTTTTCATATTTTCTATCATAGACCCAAAATGTCTAGATGATCAATGTGAAAAATTGAATGAATATCAATCATGCACATAAGCATTTCAATCATTCTTGACCTCTGATGGGATCCTTTGCATATCTTATAATCTCCATATATAATCCTAAACATTAATTACATGCTCATAATACCCTTTTTGACATCAATGACAATTATATTTCCAACATGAAGGATTTGATCATCCTAGGGGCAGTTGTTCCTTATGAAATAGTTGTTTCATTAAATTTTGGTCAGATGGACTTGACTAGTCTCATGTTTTTAATCATCTTATAGGATAAGTAATCCATGTGTTTATAGGATTGGGAGTGGGTTTTATTTCCCAAGAGGGTTTCTCATATAGATCTTGTGTTGTGTGTGTGAACTTGCATTATCTTCATTATTCATTGCTATAAACATCTTTTATGCTTCATGAATGGTTGTATTAAATGCTTAAGTGTTTGAAGGGTTTGGAAATTGAATTTGATTATTTATCACCAATGATTCACCCCCCCCACCTTCTTAATGATTTTACCTATAATAATTAGTATTAGATTAGGTCCTTTGGTAAAGGCTTAACAACTTGAAGGAGATCATAAGTACCATAAGATGGATAAGCAATTAAAGAAAGATAATCAATAGTGGAAGGCTATGATCAAGGCACTTGAAGACAATATATGTACTTTGAAGAAAGATGACAAAGAGGATGAGAAATTTATCAATGATCTCAAGGTTCAGATAGAAGATGCCAAGACAAGTTTGAGTTTAAAAGAGGAAAGTTGTTTAAAAGAAAAGGACAGCATGTATGAAGAACAAGTGTTATATGGCAGTGAGGAAGAAGAAGTGTTTCTAGGAGATGAGATCATAAAGAAGAATCAAAAAATGAGGTATGTGACCAAAGTTCTTGAAGCATAAGGGAATTCTCTTGAGGGAAGTTTGTTATATAAATCCATGAGAGATTATAATAAGTATCAATATTTGATCAAGTCTCTTGAAGAGAAAACTTGTATATTGAAGGATGACATGGCTAAAGAAGCTAAGGAAGATAAGGAGACAATCGAAGATCTTAGATTTTAGTTAGAGGATGCAAGCTCTAGTTTGAAAACTAAAGGTGATGAGTGTGTATATTTGAAGTTTGAAATGGAGTCATTAAAGAGTGAGCATGATCTTGTTATAGTCAAGTTAGATAATCTAGGAAAGGAACATGTAAACCCCAAGAAAGCTAAGAAGAATGAAATATTTGAGATCAATGAAAGAAGATCTATTAGACAAACAAATGCTTCAAGGTATGCTATTTTATTCCATGGTAATTATTTTATATGTAATAAATATGGTAATGAAATAAGGGCTATAGAAGGAATTCAGTCAAGTATGGACATTCATGGAGCTATGATAGGAGTTTTTGGCCAAGATTGATCATAGTTAAAATCTATCAAAAGGTATGAATGATATTAGTTGTTACATTTGTGATAAAAAGATCATATTTATAGACTTTTTCCTATTAAATTTGATAATCCCTCAATTCATATAAATAAGGGAGAAACTACTAGAAAGCATATCAAAAGTCAAAACATGATGTGGAGACCTAAGGCAGTAAAGGCTAGTCCTATTGAGTTCAAGGATCAAACTTTTGATACTATAGAAAAGGAATAAGTTTTGGAGGTGTCTCAAGAGTGCCAAGAAAGCTTGATATCAGTATAAATTGAGAATAAGGTGGATCATCCAAGAATTAAGTTAGTTATACCATTCAAGGATAAGGAGAATCTAAAAGAAGGAACTCAATCTGATGGTTTATTTGTTGTAGTTGAAGATTTTTTAGGTAATAAGGAGTTTCATGATTTCCAAGAGTTATTGTTGTCTAATTTCAAAGAGTAGAAGGCGTTATTTGAAGAGATATACCAAGAATTTGTGTTTTCATCATGCATTATCAAGGAAGCCAAAGAAGAGATAGATGTCAAGCAAGTTGTTTCAGTCAAGGAAAGGAAGAAGAAGAAGGTTCTTTAATCTTGTGATGAGGAATAGTATTCTCTCATGCTCTATACTACTATGAAGTAGATATGTCTTTGTTATGCTTCATAAAGACATTTATTAGCTTGAAGAAGCATGTGGTAGTGCAAGGGTGTTCTCAATATGGAGGGTCAAATTGAAGGTTTCTAGGTGGCAAAGGAGGATTTTTGAGTTGTTAAGATGATATTTTTTCATAGAAAGGTTTATTGAAATTATTATAGCATGCTCTAGGTAGTTTTTTGGTTTGAATACATGTTAAAGTCAAATTGGAGATTTTTGTGTGCTCTCAATTTTCTTAGTTTTTAGCTTAAGGTCAAGTAGGCCTAAAATGGGTTATGGGATGTATGGGTTCCCAAAGGTTTGAAAGATAAAAAATTGGTCCAAAAGTGTATGATGGTTGTCTCTAGGTGTGAAATAAGTTTTAGATGTGGGAATTAACCATAACAAGGTTTATTGACCTTGTTTGTTTTGAGATTCTAGAGTTTTGACCTATGCTAGAAAAGTGGTTTACCTTATGAGTTGAGGTCTGAGTATTTCTAATGAGTTGAATGGGATATATGGATTGTCAAATCAAGCTTCAAATATATTTTAAGGTTTTTTGTTTTCAAATTATTCATTTTTTGTCAAGATGGATGCCTAATTGGCTAGAAGGTTTGTGAATGAAGTATGTTGCAAAGGATGAGCTCGGTGATGAAAATTAGTGTTCTTGAGGGGGCATATGAGAGTGATCTAGATATTATGTTTCATGTCTTGAAATTATATATACTAAAATTTGTGGGTTCTACAAGTTCTAAGTAGGGTTACAAGGAGTCTAGACAGGCCTAATGTGAAGATTTGATGTTTTTTCTTAGTTTGTCCAAAATATCAAGGCATGAGTGTTTCAATTTGAGTTCTCAGGTTGGTTTAGATCATGTTTCCTATTTGGTGAGTGTCATGAAGTTATTTTGGTGGTCCTTGAGGTGAATTAAGAGAGAAGGCTAGTAAGCCTGTGTGGTGGTTCTTCATGGTGTGTGAAGATCTGAAGATGCTCAAGAGGTGTAATGGCTCATAGATATTAGGGGGATTCCCTCTAAAATGTTTCTTGGTGAGTTATATCATATTTTAGTGTTTTTATGTGTTCTTTATTCATTTATGGTATTTTTTGGTTGAAGAGAGTGTTGTCATGTAGCAAGAGGAAGGTGTCAAGGAAAGAAGAGTTAGGCTCAAGGTAAAGGGGAGTTTGTATCATATTTATAAGGTTTTACTCTTTTATTGATGGTAATTTTAGGTCCTCAAGATCAGTTTGTTCCCACTTTATCATTATGTCAAAGGGAGAGAAGGTTTATGTTGAGAGAGAGCTTAAAGAGAAAGAAAAAATGTGAGTTGTATGATGGGTATTGACATAAATGATAAAGGCAGAGATAGATGGAGAGTTTTTAGTGATGTCATGGAGGTTTCCAATTGATTGTATGAATTTTCTTGATATTCTAAGTGTCAATGACAAAGTGTGCAGTGTGTTTGTCCTACTATGCTTGAAGTAGGCTTGGTTGATCTTTAGTATTGGCATTATTATGGATGGGTATGAAGTATTGAGCATGTGTGAGGGTAATTATGAGAGGTAAAATATGATTGGATATCTTGTAGAAGTACATGGTATTCATCTAGTTATTCATTATATTCATTTTGGCATAGTTGGGTTTTTGACAACGAATCTAAGTAGGCATATTGATGACATTATATTTCACACGTGTGAAATTTACATGAGAATATTGATATATGGATATATTACCATATGTAAGTAGATAATATGGTTCAAATTTTATGTCATATTATTGAGCATAGAAAAATTTATTATGGGGCAAAGTTGGATTCTCAAACATAATTTACTATGTTCCCATACTTAGCCAGACTATCATTGCATGTCATGCATATATATATGAATTAGTATGTTTTTACATTTCTTATATGCAAAAATAAAGTTAATAATGCTCAAATTTTTTATGGATATGTTTTATATAGTTCCAATAAGGTACCTTATAAATTTGGAGTCTTGAAGTGCTTTCTAGCTCTAATTATAAATCTTTAAAGTTGCATTTATAGACTGTGATGGGTTATAGACTGTCAAGATAAACCTAGTTGAAGTCTAAATTTATCTAGTTAGTATATATAATCATGTGTGTTAATTAATTATATTTATATAATTATGTGCATAAGAGTCAATATGTCAAACATTGCATGTGCAAGTGACAAGTGTCATAAGCTTACTAGTTTGGCTGAAGATCAATGATGAGTGATAGTTCATACTAACAAAGATCAATGGTGTAGAACAAGTCAAAGAGTCAAAAATTCATGTGAGACTTCTAAGTGGCACAAGTTTAATGGAATATCATTAAAGTGATCATAATTCTTGTGAGGATGCTAAGTGTCATAGTCTTGGAGTTTTGAGTAGGATCTAATGGTGAACACTGCAAGATAAAGACCTAGTTAATCCATATAGATTGATGGAGTGCATTTGGTCAATATTTATAGAAACAATGAGATGAGTTCAAATTGTTTTAAGTTTAATAGTTTTCAAATAATAAAGTTTAGGACCAAATAAATATTTAATAGTGAGTGGGTGTTCATGCAGATATATATCTATGATGCGTATTGAGTCAAAGAGTTCAAAATGACAAATGTTTAGCATAGATAAAGATCAAAAGAGATAAAAAGTGTATATTTGATCTAATATGTGATTAAGTGAGATGTTTACATAGTGTTCAAAGTTTAATAGTTTCTCAGTTACTGTTGGAATTCAAATATTTGAATTTGTGAGGGAAGAGCAGTCTATGGTTTTTGAGCCATAACTTTCGATCTATGTATAATTTGAAGGTGCAATAAAAAGAAAAGTTGTAGAAGAATTTAAGGAGAATATAAAAATATTGATTAAAAGATTTAGATATTCATAAAATTTTATATATTAAGATCTAAATTTGGTTGTGTTTGTTCATGTTCTACAAGTAACCTAAGAAGGGTAATTGAGTTGTTCTTGATGGTATTTTGATGTTTTAAGATGAACTCAGTATTAGAACATGTTTTAAAATCACGAGGATCATCTATATAGATTTTGGAGATTTTACCAATCCATATTTAGTATGAAAAAATGCTTATAAATTGATTGTGTGTTTTTTCATGGTATTTATGTGCACAAAATGTTGTTTGAGTGAATTGAGCTTTACCAAAAGGATGTTGTGATGGTTATTATCACTTAAGGAGGACCTATATAACATATGGCATGGGTCCACAGATTTGAAAGTGTTATTATTTTATTATTTTTATTAGATAATTTTCAAAGAGTTGAATGGATATTTATAGGATCTAAAAGGTGACTTAGGCCTATTTGAAAGAGGGTTGTCCTTAAAGGTGACCCATGTACATGCCTTAAGTGTAAAGGCATGAGTTGTGGCTAATAAGGAAGGTTATGAACATGATAATAATCATGAAGGATATATAAAATATAAAATAAAATGTGGTGATTTATATACTTGTGATATTGAAGAGAAGAGGTGTGTGTGTATTGTGGAGCAAAGAAAAGGGTGTGTGCCCAGTGGATGGGTTAAAGAGCTGAGTAGGTTGATGACTATGTGTATGACTTGTAGGTTATATTTCTAATGTCAAAGATAGTGATATTGTAGGTTTGAAGATTGAATGTGGTTAGAATACCTTGATCATCTTAGGGGTAAGTGATCCTTGTGAAATATGTGCTTCATTAAATCTAATTAGAAGGACTTGACCAGTAGGTGGTTATAAGGAATTGATCATCCTAGGGGTAGGTGCTCCTTATGAAATAAGTGTTTCACTAAATTTTGGTTAGAAGGAATTTACTAGTCTCATGTTTGTGATCATATTATAAGTATACCATGTGTTTTTAGGGTTGAGAGTGGGTTTTATTACCCAAGAGGGTTTCCCACATAGATATTGTGTTATGTGTGTGAACTTGCATTATCTTCATTATTCATTTCTATAAACATCTTATATGATTCATGAATGGTTGTATTGAATGATTAAGTGTTTGAATAGTTTGTAATTTAAAATATATTATTTGTCACCATTTATTCACCCCCCCCCTCAATGATTGTACCTATAAAATATTTCACATTAGGGCTCTACTAGGGTTTTAGGAGGGTTTTAACTACTTTTGGTTCTTAATGATTATTCATAAACCCTGGGCCCTCAAAAACTAAACCAACTCAAAAAATATAAATTAAACTACCCCCCCCCTCAAATTAACCTAGGATCTCAAGTTCCCATGCATCTTGACCATACAGTTGTGAGTGTAATAAGTTGACTCTTGGGTTGAAATAGCCCATTGAAGAGGGGTCTGAGTTTTTAAGGATTGTTCATGCAGGTGGTACACTTAAACAAAATAATGATGCCATGAATTTTTAGTATGGGTAACTAATTATAATTTATTAAATTAATTTACTTACATGTATAGGGCTATGGCCTCACCAAGTAAGAGAATATTGGTCATTGGAATGTAGTTACCCATTAGAGGAGCTCGAGATGGTCTTGAGAGCCTAAATGTCACTTTATTTGTTCTTATGATCTTCAATGATATTATAGGGTATGTAGTTTCATATTCCACCATCAAATACCCTCATATATCATGTCACCTTTGTGAAACTTATTTTATCATGATTGTACCTATGGTATGCCTATGTAGTAGACTTAGACTCTTAGGCTTATTAGGCCTAGATAAAGTTTATCTCCATTCCATCCTATTATTATAGGTTTGAGAGTTATATGGATTAATAAAATAATTATTAAACCATTTTAAATTATTTTATTTTTCTTATACCTCTTCCCTTCATTTTAAATAAATAATCTTCACTTGCTAAGACATGCATGCCTATAGTTCACATTGACTGTGTAAACATGGGTTTAGATGAACTCTTAATCTTTGGTCATCTCCTCTTTGAGATATATTTTTGTCCATTGAGTTATTTAAACTTATGGGGTTTCATTTATTTATCATTATCTCACCCAAACTCCCCTCTCATTGACTATAGTTGGCATTCTCTTCTCAAGCCCATAACCAACTTACTTGCCTAAGAAACCTTTAGGTGGTCCTTAGGATAGTCTAAGTGTATTTATGGGTTTTATTAATTCAATTTCCAATCCTTGAATATTTAAATGACTTAAATAATATTTTTGAGCATTCCTAATATTTATTTGGCATTTTCAATTCATCATGTTTTCACAAACATGCAATCTCTTTCTTACTCCTTTCTAGGCCTAGTTGTAGGTGTTAGTTCTTGGAATATTGACCTTGTCCTAGAAGTTTAGAATTTTGATACAAGTAATTAGACATAATAACCAAATTATATAGGTTTCATAACCCTTCACTGACCCTCAACAACTTTTTCAATGCATTACATCTTCACTTGTATGTACTTATTAACTTATACTTTATAAGGCATGGCTATAGATCACTATTGGAAGAAAGATTGAACATGAGGTTTAATAATTTGTCTTCCCAACTCCATCATGACACTTTGAAATATTTATTCTTAATTTTAAATTCCTTCTCACTTTATTATATATTTTCTTGACATTTTATATCATATTTAATTTTTCTTCCCCTTTTACCTTCATACACAGGTTGATATATGAGTATAACACTTGCAGACTGATGCATCTTAAATCTTATTTGATTCTGAAATCATAGTTATCTATTGAATTATAAATTATCTCTCATTTTAATTGAGTCATGTGTCATGATTTTAATTTTTTTTTTTTTGAGGATAATTAGATTTTAGTCCAAAATGAGGACTTATAAGTTTGTCACATGTAGGTCTTCATTTTGCTTGCATAGGCTGAAAGACGGTTCCTTTACCCTTTAACACTTTGGTGTTATATAAAATTTTGTACCATTATTTATCACCTCATAATAACCCTATAGATATATTTATAGAAATAAAAAAACTTAAATATGCTCATTCACATATACAAACTGCATATACAAGCAGTTCTTATACAAGACATATGCATGGAAAATATAATCTTTAGTTTAATTATGCCTTATAATGAATGTGGTGAGAAAATTAAATGTCACATGAATGTCTTATGAGTTTGTATTAGACTAACCATGGATTGAACACTTCAAAATTAAACCTTGGACCTCATGAATACTCACCTATAGGTTTGCAGACCTGTGGGTGAATGAACTTGTCTCAGCCCTTATTGGGGAATGTATTGAGTCCAATTCTCACTATCTTGAACTTGAAACATGTTAAAATTTTATTTCTCATTCTTTATCATTGATGTTCATTGACACTTGGGCTATGTTTGGAAATCATGTTCATAGAGGACTATTAATGCATTATGTCATACTTTCCATGCATAAGAATATGACACCTTTTAAAGGTACTATCCATAAAGAACCATTTTCAAATGGAGGACACATGTATGATATGAGAGTGAGGGGTTTTCAATTAATACTGAGGCATTTGGAAACTTTTGAGAGTGTCAACCATTTAGACTAACCAAAACTTGTAGTAGGGGTGATATTTTCTAAGTACTTACGACACTTTCCTCCTTTGAAGAAGACACAAGCCAAGGTTTAACTGTTTGATAAAACTACCATGAAATGGGTAATGTTATCCTCTAAAAATAATCCATAAAATCATTATCCTCCATCTAATTCTATCATGAATAACAAGGAGCAAAACTAGACCCTAATTGAATGGACAAGGCATAGTGACCTACTATCACTCTTAGTAATTTTTCATAAAGGAGGGGACATGAATATGAAAAATAATGCCACTAAATAGAAGCTCATTAGGACCCATAACAATTTCAAAATTTTCATCTCCCAAATTTATCTCTCTTGGCCATACCATGCATTTTATTTTTACCTTTATAAGATTATAAAGGAAAAGATGGATGAGAGAGTGTCTAATGCATTTGTAAGACTTGAAGCTTGGTCCAAAGCTAAAATATAACCTATGGAATGCAAAGGTAATCCTATGAAACTTTTTACCTAAAATTGATCTTTTCAAGTTTGTACAAATGAGTGAACTCCTTCTTTGGGGTTGAAAATCAAGATTCTAACCCCTTATAACTTGGTAACATATGTGGTAGTTATGTAAATACTCCAAATAAATTTTAAGGGTACTTTTATATATTATTCACTTTGGTAGGCTTTGGAATATATGAAAGTTATAAAAAATCATCTTTTTCTCCAATTTTTCTAACCTTAAAGTCCAAAAAATAACCTTAAACTTTCCAAATCAACATGAAACATTTATGAAAGGTGATAAGGTATGAAATGACTAGAATAAACACCTAAGGACATATGACACCTCTTATATAAGTCTCATCACTCCATGATATAGCTAGACCAAAAAATAACCTTACCTTAATTTCTCCAAATAAACCTTAATGTTTGCTAACAATGCTTTAAAAGGATATTTAAGACCTAATAGTACATGACAAAGTTATGCACAAGGTTACCAAAACATGACAAGAAAGCTTTTGCCTATATGCATTAAATTTTTAACCTTGGGGGTCAATATTAGTCAACATTAAATATTTGTGAATATTATCTAAGAAGTGATAAGAGAAAGAGGATTTGGATTAGGGTATTATTATTTCTCATTATTAAATCTTAACTACTATGGGTTTTTTACTTCCATTAGAGGTTTACACACATACATGCCATCTTAATATTATCTATGAATGATTTTTTAATTAATTTCCTATCTAGATCTAATGTATGTTATACTTGCATAATTTGTCAAGTGTGATAATTGGACCTGTGCCAACTCAAAATTTGTCCTCACATGATCCCAACATCAATGTGACTAGTTATGATGTCACTGATTATTTTTTAGAGAAAAAAGGATGGATGCAAGTTTAATACTCTAAGTAAGATGCCAACTAAAAATATTTCCCCTAAAAAGAGCATAGGAGGACCATGGGTGTTGTATCTTTACTATCTCACAAAATTTTGTAACTTTCATAAGATAAAGGAATATTTGGAAAAGGAATGTGTTTCCCAACAATCTAGTGCCAAGACCTTGACTAATCCTCAGAGCTCTCCACTTGCCAAACCCAACTACAATTTAGATGTGTGAGCTATAAATTTGACTCAAGAGAGGAGGTTAGTATTGTGTTAATTTCAAAAACCATGAAATCAACACACTAAACAATTTAACATCTCTTGGTCTAGATCATGGGGGGAGCTTAGTGAAAAAATCAAAAGAAAACACACTAAATACAAATCAAAGAGAAATTTCCTTACCTTCCTTGATTGATCCAAGATGATGAGTTCATTATCTTGCTCAGATTGTGCTCAATAGGTCTTCATCAATGGAGCTTGGCTATCTCCACCTCCTCTTGGAACCATGTTCATGCTTGTGGTGTTGGCTTGATGTTTCTTGAAAATGGCTTGGCATGGTTAAATTTTGACATTATAACACTATGCATTTTCTTCATGAATCAAATCCTATATTATAACTCTACTATGTTCCAATGTCTCCAAATGAAGAGCTATAGGCTTGCTTTTATAGGATTTTAAATGACTTGGAATGGGTTAGATTTAATCTTGGTTGAGTTTATTAGCCTTGATTGAGTTTAAAGGTGTCCAAATGGTCATGATTAACATGGAATAGGTGTGTTTTGAGATATTTTCCATTTGGGACAACTCACAAAGTTAATGATCTTTTCATAGGATATTCATGATATTTGAATTTCCTTTTTGATAATTCCTTTATTAGCTCATAGATGAATTCAATTAGGACTTAATTAGGCTTTTCAAGTTAATTAATCCATTTTAGGAATTTGGACATTTGTTGCAATATTTGATTTAATTAAATGTGCATTTTTTCCAATTTAATTGATTTATGGGAAAAATTGATTTAGTTGCATGATATGAAGCCAATTTTGAGACCTTTAGAAATTCTTGGGATAGATGTGCAAAGGTTGGCAACAATTAGTCTAAATTCAGGTATAAAGCCACTGGTGGCCATTTTTAGATGTCTATAGTTTTCCCATATTTGGGAAGGCATTACAAGTTGTAAGAACAATAATGTATTTTCAAATAATAAAATGGTCATGTTGTGCTTATGGCTTAAATGGTGATGAATTAACTATAGCTACCACCTTGAGGAAGTGGTTGGAAAAAGTGTTGGCTAACGATCCCTAGAAAGAAAGAAGTGAGATGAGGGGACCAAATAAAGGAAGATGATGGTGATAATGATTTGGCCAAAGTTAGTAAAAATCATTGAGAATGTAGGTAAGATGGTGTAAAATTGTTTTCCCAAAGGTGATTATAATAATTGGACCCTAATAGTGGCAATGTGGTATGATAACATAATAATTTGCCCAAAGGTAGTTATAATCATTAAGAAGATGGAGCTACCCCAATTAGGATAGATAAATAGGATAATAAAATGCACCAAGTGGGAAGAATAAAGTAAATGATTATAATTGATGTCAACTTAATGATTTTCCCAAAGGTGATTATCATCATGGAGAATGAAGGTGGGACAATGTACAATGGTTTGCCCAAAGGTAGTTATAAGCATTGTACCCTAATTATGGCAAACAAGATTAATGGATGATGATTGAAAGCATGATAATTATAACTTGATATAGAAGATAAAGATTAATTGAGATAACCTACTAGTAGGGAGATGCTCATCTGAACTAACAAAGGATGAACTTATTTCATTGTATAATTAATATTATCTGGGATATGATTGGGATTGGATCAGGATTGCTACTAGTGATGGTGCTAAGGAGATGTTGATATTTCCATTATTGTATATACCTCTTGAATCTAATTTTTTTACCACATAGTAGTAGGCATCGTGATAGAAAACCATGATGATTTGGCCAAAATATTCATAAGGATTAGATCTCATGATCTAATACTCAAAGGAAAATAATGCACCAAATGATATAAACCATGATGATAATGTTGACACATGAATATGGATGGATTAAAGAATAATGCATGTAAGGAATCACCCAATGAACACATAACCTAAATCAATGAAATAGTAATTAAAGAAAATAAATAAGCACACAAATAAACAAATAATAAAGAAATAAATAAAAGTTAGTCCCAATGTTAGTATAAATAATGAAATGAACATTACCCCTAGAAAATAAGTGATAATTTAACAAAAAAACATGATGAGGGAATAGAAGAAATGGAAGGGGGTAGCTAAGCTATCTCCATATGCACTAGGCAAGTGGACACTGCCGACATAGTTGTGTGGATGATATATCTAAAAAAAACTTTAGGCTAAATGTAATTCTCCTAGGAAATGGGATGAAAATGATAACTGATGAAAAAAAACATGATGGATGTGATACAAGAATAGGAATGAACTTGAAAAATAGCGAGGTCATGAGATAAAATGCCAAAAATTATGGGGAAACTAAGAGACAAGTTAATTCTTGTGACTTAATGAGGGTTCCTAAAATCCTTAAGGCAAATAAGTGATCAAAGTTTTTGTTTTTTCTAAATTATTTTCAATTTTTTTTGGAATTTTTGAGTATCTCAACTCGATTGAGAAGGATGAGACACTAAGTGGTCCAAGCTATAAAAATGGTGAGGGCATGAAAAACTTGAATGGATGCTCACAAAATTGCAAGAACATGGTGGAAAGGGGGATAAAGCTGACCTCAATGTGAATCAAACATGACCCAAATATTCCCAAAATGGGCTTAAGTAAAAGTAATTCCACCTTATAGTGGAGGAATCTAACTAATGTAGTATCCAATTCAAAAAAAACAAGCATAGTTGGTATGATGGGAAAATACAACATATGAATGGATAGTTGGTATGCCAAGTCAAAATAAACAAATACTACCCCTAGTTTGCACACAAGTGGTTATAACTAGGATACAACTAATTAGATCAATGATACTAAATTTCCCATAGGTGGTTATAATTAGTAGTAAGACTGGTGAATATTTATTTACCAAAATAGGTGATATAATCTAGCTCACATAAAAAAACATGATTAGAAAGTAATAAGAAATGAAGGATGAAACTAACAAAACTTCTATCATACTACTCCAAAATACTACCTATGTCTGGAATGCTTGAAATAACTATCGATATTGATCTAGTTATTTATGTTAAACATGAAACCAATGGATGAACCAAGGTCAAACATGCTAGGATAATATGGATCAAAACATGATTTGGTTGATAGAATGGAATGGTAGAATGAATAAGTGATAGGTAAAGTGATAAGATGGTAGAATAGTAGGATGATAGGATGATAGAATGGTATGGTACAAAGAAGAATATTGATAATATGGTATAACTTGAAATGGTCCTCATAGATAGTACATCGTATCACTCAATTATAGTACCACTTGAGGTGTATAATTTTAATAGGCTGATCAAGTTAATCCACATATAGTGTGGAAACCCTGTATGCTCCTACACCATAGTCTATAATAATGATGAAAGGACCAACCTAGTTAGGTTTGAACTTACGTTTATGTTTCTTTTTAGCGATGGTATTATTTTGGTTCTCTTTGAGGATAAGATCATGAATCTCAAAGCCTCAATGTTTCACACACTGATTATATTGACCATGGAGTCGGTTTTGATAGTCTTGAAGATTTTTGACTACATCCATGTGTTCCTCATCAAGTAACTCCAACTCTTACAAGTGAGCTACTCAATATTCTTCATCATCTAGGACATGATTGAAAGAGATATTTAATGAAGGTAACTTAAACTCAATGGGAAGAATGGCTTTAGTACCATAAACAAGTGAGTATGGAGTGGCTCTCATGATAGTATGGTGATTGGTATGTTATGACTAGAGGGCATGGAATATCTGAAGGTGCCAATCATGATTGACATCATTGATAACCTTTTTGATAATGTTGACAATGGTTTTATTTGATGATTTGGCCTAGACATTACCTTGAGGCTAATATGTTGTGGAAAAATGTTGAGTAATCTTATACTAGACACATAGTGATTTGACATATTTATTTTTAAATGATCCTCCATTATTAGATATAATGTTAGAATGGATACTATAGTGGTATATGAGATGGTTGAAGATGAATTTGGAAATTTTCTTTCCAGTCATGTAAGTGAGGGGTATAGCTTCAACCCACTTAATGAAATATTATGTGGTGGTAAAGATATGGTAATGACCATTTGATGCAGTGGAGTTTATCTTCCCAATGAGGTTAAGGCCCAATGTAGCAAATGGCCATGTTGTCAACATGTGCTTTAAAGTCTTGGCTAGGGCATGAATTAGATTACCATGCCATTAACATTTATTGCATCTTTTGACATATGTAGTTACATATGCATCTATTATTGGTCAATAGTACCTAATACATAAGATCATTTTGGATAGGACTACCCCACTAGTGTGGGATCCACACACTCCTTTGTGAAATTCCCATATCACTAGTATATATTATATTGAAGGTAAATATTGAAGCAATGTTCCATCAAAACTATAATGGTATAGGGTTAGTCCATGTAAGGCATAACATTGGGAATTATGGATGAAGGCTTTGGTTTGTTTTTGGGATAAGTCAGGTGGTAAAACATGGTCATATAAATAGGAATATAAGTCAAAGTACCAAGTAGAGTTGGGACCAACAATATCATAGATCATTATGATGGTTCAAGAGATAGCATTGCTAGATTTTAAATGAGAAATTGGTAGTCCTTTTTCTATGTCTATATGTCAAATGAGTGACCCAATAATAGCCATTACATATGATGTTTTATTACTACCCCTTGATATATTCTCAAACTGGATGTTAATAATATACTAATTTAGAGTGTCAACCATAGCCTTGTAAGGAGCCAAGTTATCATCTTTGGTCTGGAAGTGGTTTGTAACTTGATTGATCATTAAATATGAATCACCATAAACCTTTAGATGTTGTATATTCCATTGTATTTCCTATCAAAGAACTGATACAAGTGCTTCATATTTGGCCATGTTATTGGTACAAGGAAAGTTGATTATGATAAAATCCCCTTATGAAATTATAAATAAAAGGATTGCCCCTGATCCATGTGATGTGAATGATCCATAAAAATATAGATTCTAGTGTTTCTCCTCAAGAGAGGTGTCAATGATGGTCATGATAGATTCATTAAGAAATTGGAATGTGAGTGGATATGTTTCTATAAGGGGTGCATCAACAAGCTAGTCTATAATAACTTGCCACTTGATGGATTTTTAGTTCACATACTCTATATTAAACTCATTGCAAAACATGATCAATTTGGATATGCAGCCTTGTAAAGCTATTTTAGATAGTAGATAATTTAAAAAATCTACTTTTGAAATGACCATGGTCTTATTATTTAACATATAGTGTTGTAATTCACACCCATAATCAATTTTACCATCATTAGTATCCTAAATGATTTGATCAAAATCCTATTCTTCTTCAAGAATAATCTCAAACCTATATAAAAGTTCATCATTGGTGGTCTCTTGGTATAAATTTGAATAATGTTGAACACCCCCATCTTATGTCACCTAAAATAGGTTTTCACCAATGGACTAGCCTTTATCTTTACTTTTTACCTTATCCAAAAGTGCCTCAAAGAGGTTTCTACCGTGGGACCTCAATGTTTTACTTATTCATTTTAGATAAGGGTGTTCAACCATTCTCCAATATAGGATTTAGGATCCAACTTAATTGAGAATCCATATTTATGGTCTTCCAATGGAACATTGTCCTTAAAGCCTAAATTTTTTCAAAAGGCCTCATCATTCTGAAACTAATCAACCAATATGCTAGATTCTTATTGGCCCTAGTCTATTAATTAAGGATAATAAAATGGTAATGGATTATGATGAATGAATGGTTGAAAGGTATAAATGGTGTTATGGTCAAATAGGTTGGTTTGGGCTAATTCATTGAATTGGCTATGATTGGACTCTGCTTCACTACCATCATTATTATCACTCATCATTAGCAATGGAACTCAAATAAGATATGTGGGGTCATTCCTAGGTGGTTTAAATATAAATCCATAGGTTCATTTTTACTTAGTAATATAAATTATCTCAAGTTTTCCCTATTAATTTGGCTTGAGACCTCCTCCTTCATAGTCTTGGTTCTCTATGATCTGATTAGGAATGGGATACTTGGAGTTTTTCTAATAATTAGATAATTTATCATTATATAACCATGTTTCATCATATTTGAGAGGGTCTTGTCCTTGGCTAGAGGCTAGTATGAATGTGATAGGTGTTGGATTATGTAGATGACCTTTGCCTTTTTTCCATTACAAGAGTGGTTTAGCTTTTGGTATTCCAAAGGACTTGTGGTTTTGTGGAATCTTTGTAATATGAAAGGTGTCATACATCAAATACTCTCTTGGGCCATTATCCAAGTTAGTCTAATGATTGGACATTTTAGGAGGCTACTAGTATGTGGGAAAGTGAATTAAGGGTATCAGGGTCAATGCAGTTATCCTTTGGTAAATCAATAAGTATAGCTTTCCCTTTATCCTACTTGGTGACTAGATTTATGTTGAAATGGTAATTTTAGATCTTGAACTCAGCCTCTAGATGTTTTTAATGCTCGTATGGATGCAAATATCCTAGAATAGTAACCTCCATCCCTAAATGGGAGAAATTGATACACTAGTGTAACATCAATGGGACTACATGAATCTCCTGTAACTAAGGTCTACCCAAAATCATGTTATATGACAAATCAATATCTAACATATGGAAAAGTGTATCATGTTTCAAAGGCCAAATGATAACTAGTAAGCTAATGGTGCCTTATGATTCTTGTTCTTCATTATTGTAACCTTTGATGGTGATCATTTCTTCATGGATATCTATTTTCATGTACCTAAGAAGCTTGATGAACTTAAGAGACACAATATTTAGACTTGATCCATTATTTACGAGGACACATTTTACTTTGTGCCATTTTATGTAAACTTTAATGTAAAATGGATTATTATGCAATGGGCCAAGGGATGACATATCACTTTGGTTAAAGTTTACTTGTCAGGATGGAGCTAGGTGTCCAACCAAATCTTGATAATTGTTAGGGGATATGTCATTTGGAAATTTTGATTGACAAAGGACCTTTGTCAAGATGTTTTTATCAATTTGAAATGTATGAACAAATCTAAAATGGAGATGTGTGATGAAGTATTTAAAAATTGTTCCACAATGTCAAACATCTTCTCTTACATAGTGGTAAATGGCTTATTCTAAGGTATAATGATTAGCTATATGAAAGGTGAAGTGGTAGATGGTTGTGGGTTTGGTATGGTAATCTTTGCTCATCAAGTTATGATTAAACAATCAATATTAGGTAAAGTACCAATGTTTCTAACAAATGATGGTGGACGGGGACTAGATAGGATAAGTATTAGTTTCCAATTCACTTGAGCATGGTCATAGATAAATGATGAGTTATTAGTATAAGGTCCTAACATGGGAATCCTTAGTTAATGGTTTCCCTGTGTGTGGTCCTAGGTCAAGAAAGGATTACTATAATGGTTTGATTGGTTGGGAATGATTAAAAATGGTCTTGTATGATTGATACTTGGTCTTGGATTGATGGAAATGGTGTTAATGTGATCCCTTATAATACAGCCTACAACTATGTTGTATTCATGTGTAATGGTAGGTCTATTAGTTGTTACCATTTTGACCTTGGTTTTTTATATTATTTTGATGTTGTTGGTTCTATTTTTGATTCTATTGAGTTGGTTGATTTAACCTTGGTTGTTGATACTATTATTATTGATGTTTCACTAGCTACTATTGTGGTTGTTCTTGTTGTTGTTGGTTGTTATATTAGAGAAAAGGATTTTGATAAATGCCAAGGTTTTGATTAGAGGTGAAAGCTCCATGATATAATGTGATCTCTCCATTTTCCAACATATTCTAAATTACATGTCTAATTCACACACAACATTGTAAATTATGGTCATTAACCCTATGAAAATCTAAAAATTATTCTGGCCTATACTAGTCTAACATGCCAGCACCTTCACATAATTTCTCTTTTGGAATACGACATCTAATTAAGTTAGATATAATGAGATTATGAAATATTTATTCTATGGGCTCTCCAAGGTCAATAAAATCACAATGAGTAGGCATGTTTCTCCTTGGAGAATAAGGATTTTGAAAACTCATTGGTTGTTGCATTTTTTGTATTTTCCACAATGGTTGATATTATTACGCTTGTAGTGTGTGTTATGGTTGTTGAAAAGGTTATTAATTAGGAGTAAGTTGGAAAGGTGGCACATGCTAAACAAATAGTGTTTTCACCATTTGGACATGTGACTCTGTTACTCCATTTCCTACAACATTCTTGTTATGATTAGATTATTTGGGTTTATCATTATTATTAGTCTATGCTAGTTATGATTCTTGCACTTGGATTGGATGTTAATTTTAGCCATTGTTATAGTTTTGATTTTGGCCATTATTCTAATTTGATGAGATTAATTTAATGATTACTTTATTAGTAAGGGATATTTTGATCACTAAACCTTTGTTAATGATTTCTTTGAATGTATGTGCACATTGCAATTTAAGATAGTAAGATATCTTAATGTGTAGGTTTTTGGTAAACAAAATAGCTAGTTATTTTTATTTTAGCTTGAAATATCTCTCTATTTCTATAGATATCTTTCAAAGCTTTCTTATGGTTTTTATTTTGAGTACATCAAGTCTATCAATGAAATATTGTGCTCGAGATTGTAAGAGAAGTGATGCATGAAATTGTTTGAAAGATCATATGAATCAAAAAATAAATTCTTTGGTAATTTTAGGAACCATTCCAAGGATTATATAGCTAGACTTCTTGGAAACAATAATAATAGATAGATGTCACTATAGGCCACTATTTGGCATGCATCAAAGAATTATGTTAGATGGGCTTTGGGGTCACCTTTCCCCTTATATTTTTCAAACTTTGGTGGATCATACCCTAGAGGAAGTGGTATTTATAAGTACTCCATGTTGAAAGGGTAAGAATATAAATCATCCAACTTAAACTTTTTTGTTTGCTTCCTTGCTTAGATGGTGGAAATTGCATCCTTTATTTGTTGTATCTCTTATTCAATAAAACTTGTGGGAACATTAGACTAAGGAGATGGTTGAGTGATCAAAAGTGGATTACTTTGACTAAGGTATGTTGGAGGTATTTGTTGGGGTATGTTAGATTGGCTAAGAAACAAACTAGGAATATGTATGCATGGGTTAAGGTGCAATTGTTAAAATTACACTTGTAGTTATGTGATATTTTGGTTGGGATTAGGTATGTAATCATGATGTTATGAATATTGAGGTTGGGATGGTATTATATATCCATACTATGCTTTCTAAGGTTGAATAGGAACATGTTGCTGACTAGTCATACCTTCTTGATTGAGAGGGACTTGTGACCCAAGAGCCTATCTTTGAACTTGTAGCACATTCTTCATGAAAGGAAATTGTTGCCTAGTAGATACTTGAAGATCATTATAACCTCTTTATTTCACAAACCCCTATTGGGAAGTGGATTCATGTTGGAAATTTAGCATTTATCACTAACCAATACTAGTACGTTATTGGTTAGACATCATTTGGTTTTGAATTGGCATGTTAGTATATGACTAAATTGGTATGTTTTCTATTACCTAAAAATGTGAAACACTGGTAACCCCTATTGAGGTGGAAACATGATTTTCCTATATTACATGGGTGGAATAGACTATGCCTATTATTATGGAATATTACTCATCACCAATTGGGGAATAGGATTCATCACATTTTGTTATGACATGACATTAGTTATTGGTTGACTACTTGATCCTTGTTATTGGGTACTAGAAGAACTAGTTGGTTGAAGATTAGAGGTAGTTGGTTGAGGTTGGGATTATAAACTCCTACTCCCTAAGTTTTCAAACCACTAATGGTGTTAGTTAAAGGCATAATTTATTGTTGACTATTTGTTTATACACTAACATCACTTTAGTTTAATTTGGATATTACTAGCATATTATCCACTATGTTTGATCATTGTTCTATGTAGAAGAAGAAGACACTTCTTTTATATTTTTGGTATTGAACATGTTTTTGACCGAAGTGTTTTGTGTAATTGGGTCTAAACCCTAATTTTCTTGACCTATCAGTTCCATTAAAACTCTTATTAAAGGAACTAAATCAATAAGAGGCTTGTTTGACATGGTCATCTGATTAAAGTTATGTGTTAGGTCTTGATATGTTTTATGTGTTATCTACATTTTAATAAAGTTGTCTTTTATGAGGCCTATTTTTGTGACAACCATACAAGGATCTTGATATGGCATTAGTACTATGGCATTAGGATTTATAGAAGAGGTATGATAATTATTTTGATAAGACATGTTATAAGGCCCTCTTGATAAATTTTATAATTTGTCATGCCATACCTTATTATATGATTATATCATACCATAATAAGATTGTTGTTGTACATTTTTTGTAACTATAGGTACACTAGAGAAATATTAGGTTGTCTATTCTTGATCTTGCTCTATGTAAGGAGTCATACTAACCAAATAATTGGCCAAAAGATCTTGAATCTATTCCCATATTTGAGTGTTTTATTGTCGATATGAATCCATCTCCCAAACAACCTTATCTCCATAAGGGTTTTGAATAAAGTCCTCTTATGTATTAACATTCCATATCTTGGATTATACATGGTTCCACTACATGTATAATGATTCATGGTAAAATATATGATAATTGTTTCAAAACAATATGTATTAGAGTTCTAAAAACTCTAAAAAATTATGTCTAAAAATACAAAGGGTTCAAATGTGATCTAACTTGGTCAAGGGTGGAGTTTCATCTCCCAAAACTCTGATTCAATATTTGGTAAAAATAGTGAAATGTCAAATGTCTAATTTTAAATTTTTTACACAAACAAGGTAAAGTAAAATGACCTAAAAATAAGATGCCAAACTCTAATATCCAAATGTCTTTCAAATAGGCCTAAACTAGGAAAGGGAAATGTTGCTAGGTCTTTTTTCCAAATGTGGAGTCAAAGTCTAGGCTAAAATAAGCACAAACAATAAAGTTTCCAAACTTGAGTAATAGACTACCCTAAGTTATGCAACCCAAAAGAGAAAGATCTATATATGAGCCCCTATGTGTTGAGGCCTAAACATAAATCAATCAATGTTTGAATTCAATCTTAGAAAATTTAATAAAAAAACTTGACTAAGGTAAACTAGGGTTCTGATGACCAACAAGCTAGGTGAATTTGAACAACATGACTATACTAAACAAAGATCCAACTAGGCTCAAATGATTGGTTTAAATAATGATATTTTGGATATAAGACAATACAAGTTTTTAAAAATAATTTGGGGAGTGTAAGGATGTTATCACTCCCAAAATATGTGACAATGGTTAATATTTCAAATACTTCAAAATCACAAGATTTAAAATGTTTTGGGCATCATAATTACCCATTTGGATCAAGTGCTACTCATAATGTTTTAACATAAAAGTTTGATAAGTTCAAATCAAGGTCTCAAATGGATAACATAATGCCTCATCAAACAATGGAGTGATGTTGGACACAAGAATCATTTATGACATGGTTTCAATAAAATGTTTTAGTTCTAAAACACCAAGAAATAAAATTAAAAAATACAACTAAGTATATCATCCTAAATCCTATCAGGGTGTGGCAAGGTGGGGTTGACTAAAACCTATAAGTTTTTTACCATCTATAGTGATCCCATGTGTACAAAATTTGTATGAACACAAGAGAAGGAACAGATAAATTTAGTCTACATCAATCAACTTATTATGAAAAGGTCTTGTTCTTTTCATAACCACTAAATCCATCACTTACTCAGTATAGTATGATGTCCATATTGATCATATGTCTCAGGCTTAACCTACCACTTTTAAAGATGGTTTAACCACTAAAGCCACCATCCTAGTAGGGAAATCCCAATTTTTTTACCCCCCTATGAGGAGGGGTTGAAACACTACTGAGAGTTGAAGCCCCAAGTCAATGCTTCCTTAGATAACTTGCAAGAGGTAATGACATCCCCTTCACAAGCCAAAATGAATGAAAAATATAGATAAGTGGAAAGACTTTATGGTTTCTTTTAGATCACTAATACTATATGAGTTTTGGGGATATATTAGGCAATGCTATTTCTATGCCTTGGACTAGACACCAAATGCAATGAAAAGTCACTTTTGATCCCACGAGTTTCTTATAGGGGATGGGGGAGAGCATACAAGCACTATCCTTTTTGTGAAAATAATAAACAAAAAATAATTTTAAAATAATTTGTGAGTGATTTTTTATTTTAATCACAAAATTATAAGGTGATCATTTGTTTTTTACTAGCCCCTTGGCTTAAGTGTGAAAAATTGAAAGAATATTTTCACAAAAGACCCAATTAAGCAAGACCATCTAGTTTATTTTAATCCCAAAGTCCAAATGTTCAAAATTTGTATAAATTTCATTTTAAATCACTAATTTGAAATGTTTAAAATTTAAAAAAATGTGTTTTAATCACCAAATTTGAAATGTTTCTAAGACTTGTCATGTTAGATTCATTTTTAGGAACCAAATACCAAATGTGTGAAAGCTTAACATGTTCATTTTAAACCTAAAATTGTTAGATTATAATCCCCTTCTTAGAAGTACTTTCTTGATTAGGAAAATGAGGTTTGATTTTTAGCTCTTATGGATGGATTTAATCTTCACATAGTGACCATCAGTGGTGACAAACAAACATCAGTGGTTTAAGGTAATCGTCATCAATCAATTAATAGATAACCATCAACAGTCTAGTATAATTGCCATCGATCGATAAATACCATTGGTAAAGACTTGTGGACTTGAAGGCAAAATCATAAATGAGAAAATGTGTTAAATTAGACTTGGTTAGTGTAAAAATCAATAAAAAATACAAGATTAAGTCTAGTTGAGAGATTTAGATGATCTTGAAACTTATAAATCAAGGAATGAAATGATGAAAAGAATCAAAATGCAATATTTATGGTCATTTCTCCCCTACAACCTGACTATTGGCATTATCATAAAATTGATGGTAGTTGGGTAAAACCATTGGTGGTTAGGGCCTAACCATCAAAGGTTACACCTTATCATCACTAGTCTCTATGTAGATGTGAGAAATAAAACAAAATGAAATCCAACCAAAACAAGGTTAGAAAATCAATTTTAGAGAGCTTCAAGTATCTAAATGAAAATTTAAAAGCTACATATTGATTTCTTTGGTAAATGGGATGTGTTAGGTCCCACCAGGCATGCCATTTGTGATCCATTAATTTGATTTAAGAGAGGAGGTTAGTATTGTGTTAGTTCCAAAAACCATGAAATCAACACACTAAACAATCTAACATCTATAGGCTTAGATCATTGGGGGATCTTAGTGAATAAATCAAATGAAAAAACAACTAAATTCAAATAAAAGAAAACATTCCTTACCTTCCATAATTTTTTCAAGATGATGAGTTCATTGACTTACTCATATTGTGCTCAATAGGTCTTCATAAATGGATCTTGGCTATCTTCACCTTTTCTTGACACCATGCTCATTCTTGTGGCTTTGACTTGATGTTGCTTGAAAAATACTTATCTTGGATTAATTTTAAAATTATAACATTATGCATTTACTAGATGAATTAAATCCTACAATATAACTCTACTGTGTTACAAGCTTTCCAAATGAAGAGCTATAGGCTTGCTTTTATAGGCTTTGAAATGACTTGAAATGGGTTAAATATTAACCTTTGTTGAGTTTATTAACCTTGGTTGAGTTTATTAAACTTGATTGAGTTTAAATGTGTATAAATGGTCATGATTAGCATGAAATAGGTGTGCTTTGAGATATTTTCCATTTGTGACAACTCACAAAGGCAATGATCATTTCCTAGGATATTCATGTTTTTTGATTTCCTTTTTTATAATTCCTTTATTATCTTATGGATTAATTAAATTAGGACTTGATTAGGATTTGAAAGTTAATTAATCCATTTTGGGCATTCAGATATTTGTTTCAAGATTTGATTTAATTTAATGTGCTTTTGTTCTAATTTAATTGATTTATGCACCAAATTGATTTAATTGTATGATATGAAGCCAATTTTGAGACCTTTATAAATTATTGGGCTAGATGTGCAAAGATTGGAAAGAATTGGTCTAAAGTTAGGTATAAATCCATTAGTGGACATTTTTATATGTCTACAAGGTGTGTTCATGGTAGGGTGAATTTTAGTGGTGAATATTCATTAATTCATGAATATTTGATTTTTGAGAATTTGATTTTGGAGAATTTGGAGGGTTAGTACATATAAAAAAATCACCTAAAAAAATATATTGTAATTTATTTTATATATCATCTCACCAAATGCTTACAATATGTCAAAGAATAAATATTACCCTTTCATCTTTATAGATATTAAATATAATTCATCATTACAATTCAGTAAGTCACTATGTACATTGAAGAGATAAATAGATAGGTTGTGGGGTGAATGAAAAAAAAGACAAAAAAATTCCCTAAACTTAAATCTAATTGGATATTTGGATTCCTATCAAAGAGTTATGCAATTTTTAAAAAACTCATCTCAATCTGAGTTTTTATTCAAAAGTTATGACCTCTAGAAGTTGGTATAATTTACATCACATATACAATAGAATGGTTGCATTACATATGAAACCATTCAGTTGCATATGGGATACAAATTTTTCCAACTTACCAAGGCTGTAACTCTTACATATGAACTTAGATTGAGGTTATGTTTTTCAAAATTGCATAAATCTTTGAGAGGAATCCAAATATGTAATCATATTTAGGTTTAGAGAAGTATTTTATTCCATTTTTTCCTTTATCCCACAACCTACATTAAATATACCTATAAATTTAAATTTTTTTAATTAGAAGATATGTAATGAAACTGACTAGATACATATTCAATTCAACTAGTTGGCTATAGCTAGTTAGTTGTACATTACATCTAAATAGCTACATAATACATCCAACCAATTACATAATACATCCAACTAATATTGAATACATCCAATTTCACACCTCTCCTCCCCTTGGATTTTTCATGACTTCAAAATATATCTATAAATTTTCCAATGAAATCCAAGGTGATATCTTATAAGGTCTCTTAAAATTTACCCTAGTTCATGAAGCCTCTTCCTGACAATGAGAAGAAGAATAAGAATGAATTAGGATGAGGAAGAGGAAGATTATGAGGCCCATAAATTTCCTCCCTCTTATACCTCTTCTAGTTCCTATTCCTCAACTAACCTAAAAGGGAAGTTTAAGTACAAAATTAATAAGGTAATTACTAATATTTCCATAGCCCCTATTAGCTATGAGTGTTTTTTAAATATGCAGCTAAGTTAGGTGACCAAATTCATTAGAGATACTAGTGAATAAGGTATCATAGGCCCATCCATAGGGGCAAGGAATCCCAAAATTAGGTTTTAATTTAAACATAATTTCCCTCCATAGGTTAAGAAATAGCCTTACTCAATCATAAAGGAGATACAATCCCTCTCTACTAGGATCTCCATATAGGAGCATATTCACCTTTGCCTTGAGAAAAGGGGCCTCATATTTGATGACCTTGGTCTATCTAATAAGTGCCACTATGGGATGCTATTGATTTTTTGTTTAACTCATACATCCCTGATCACCCTTACCCACCTATCTTATCCTTTAAACTTACCTCATTTATAGATCCTTTCATTCTAGCAAAGAAGGATATATCTGCACTTTACATTGAGACCTCTATCAATGATTAATGCATTGAGATATGCATCATAAATGAGGGTACCACATTGAACATTATTACCTTATAGGAATTTAATGAGGCGGGTACTATCCATAGGAAGATTTATGACTCTCACCATAATTATGATGATTTCAACAATGAGATAGTTATACTAGTGGGTAACATAAAGATTTAGGTGAAGTTTAGACCCAATATAGGATCAAGTTTTGTGTTCTATATTTAGATTTTTCATACAATATGATGCTTAACTATCCATAGAATTCTACCATATAGGCCATTATATTTGTAATGTTTCATGTGGTTTAGTTTGTGCATGAAAGTGAGGTTACTACCTTAGAGACTAACCTAGATCCTCAGGTGATATTATATGTTAATATAAATGCATATGATAAGGCTTTGGTAGTATCCTTGAGTCCTTACTATTTTCCCCAAAAGTTTCCCTTGATGAATCTTCTTTTCACAAGGATGAATTGTTTGATCCTAATGACTATCAATCATCATTCAATCCTCTTGTACATTTTTTGTTCTCTTTGTCACCCATTTTATATTTTAGGCATCAATTTGGATTTTCACTCTTAGTAAAACTCTTTTGAGACATCCACATGACTTTTGATCCTCTTCCTCATCATGACTTTATCATTGTGGCATTGACACTCTTAATGTCTCCACAATAGAGGCCTATAGAGTTGTCAAATTAAATCTTAAGTGCCATTTCATTCATGTGATGATACATAACGTATTAAAGGAGAGGAAAGAATATAATAATGTCATAAATACTTGTCATAAATACCACAATCCTTTCACTCATATGGATTTATATATCTTGCTATTTAACTATGTCCCTACCCTTAGTGTTCCCATAATTCAGGTCATAATCATTGAGCATGAATATTTGAATAAATAACTCCCTTTGATCCACATTAATTCAAGGAAGGAAGTGCCTTTGAAATTGAAGGGTCCACTAATGTCAACCATGGCACCTCTACACAGATGAAGATCATTAAGATAACACTAGTCTCTTTTGAGAGGAACAATATTTTTAATTGCATTCTTATGATAGTCTTTTAATGGATTTACTTAGGAATACACTGATATTCATAATATTGACCTAATGTCATCCTATATAACCTTATTATGGGACATAGGACCTATCCCATCTACTAAAAATAATTATCAATGGTTAAAGTCTTTTAATTAATCAAGGTAAAAATTGAGAAATTCATGTGTCTGATTTATCAGAGTCATTGATTATCTTTGGTGGGTTTTCAACATCATCCCCATTCTCAAGAAGAATAAATTGATGTGTATTTCCATTTAATTTTATGATATTAATTTGGTTTACCCAAAGGATATTTTTTCACTCCTTTAATTAACCATATTATAGACTCTATAATTGGTTTTGAGATAAATGGATGAATTCTTAGGGTACAATCAAATTTGTATAGCACCTGAATATCAACACAAGATAATGTTCACTACCCCTTAGGGTACATTCTATTACAATATCAATAATTTTAGTCTAAATAACATTGGTTTTACATATAAATGTGTCATGAATCATGTTTTTCATGATATCATTCAAAATATTGTGGAATGCTATGTTGATGACCTCTTTAACAAATCTAAAAAATTGAAGGATCATGTGTGATACCTTAACCATATTTGATCACCTTAGGGAGTTTAAAATTAGTCTCAACACTAAAAAGTGTATTTTTTCCATTTACTTTGAAAATATTCTTGCCTTCTTCATTTTACAGAGAGACATTGAAGTGGATCGATAAGATTAAAGTGATCCTTGATATGCCTCACCTGTAAAATTTGGTCCAAATTTAATCCTTACTTATAAGGATTAAATTTATTAGACTCTTTCTTGATGATTATGCACATAATTTGACACCCCTCACATGTATCTTACACAATAACACCTTGTTATTATGTTCTCTTGATGTTTTGGTGGAATTCAAAGAGTTGAAGCACATGTTTGTTTTTTACACCTAAGTCATCAATGATTCCATCAAGGGCGTAATTTTATAAGAAGATGAAAATGGTAGAAAGAGAGAGAATTTTATTACATCTCACATGCTAGTTGATTCCAAGCTCAATTATACTATTGTGGAGAGGAAATTCTTCACCATTGCCTTAGATACTAATAAACTATGTCATTACATGTTGCTATAGACTGCCAATATAATTTTCCAATTAGATCCAATTTGATACTTTTTGGGAAAGACACACCTAACATGAAGTCCCACAAGATGAAGCATGCTTCTAAATGAGTTTAAAATACACATTTATATCTAGGTAACTCACTAAATGCCCATTTCCCAATATTTCTAAATAAATGATTGATGATGCATCTCTTGATGAGATGGCCTAATCAATAGATTAGAGTGATATTTTCAATTTTGAGCTGTACCAAGATATTATTTGATACATTGAGGACCAATATTATCCCCCTAATACTTCTTTATAAGAACATTACTCGAGTCAAAACCTTGTTATCCACTATGTCATTATCGGTAAGTTCTTATTTAAGATAGGTCTCAAAAGAGTGTTGATACAATATCTCACCCTAAGGATATGCCTCTTGATTTTTAAGGGTCTCATTGGATTACCTATGGTGGCCACTTAGGATTTTAGGACACTGTCTAAGATATCATCAAGATAGGATACTACTGGTCCACTCTTGTTAAAGATGTCTAATAATTTAAAGTTATGTTATGTCCATTGACTAGGGAAGCCTTCAATGCCCCTACTAGAGTTTTGAATTTCATTTTTTCCCCTTGGATATTTTTATTTTAGGCTCTCAACTTTGTTACAGAGTTCAAACATGCTTTATTTGATGGACATCTATGGTTCATCACTATATCATAGGAGTTAAAAGAGCACAAAAACATTGATTATTTCCTTGTTAGTCCAACTGATAAAAAATCAAGCATAACAATATACTAGAACTAAACACTCTTATATAAGAACTAGGGAGAGCATAACATAGTAAACAATGTCACAAAATAGAGATAAAAATAACACAAGTAATTTACCTCCTTTGTCAAATTTGAAGTCTAATTTTTGGCATAAATATTTTTGTGCTCAGACTATGACAATTAGAGTCTTCTAGTAATGCTTATCCATAGTGTTATAAGTTATTCAATGTTCACTTATGGCTTGGTGTAAAACTTGGAATAAAATGGGCATTATAACACTAGTCTCAGTGGCTTATTTAATGCATTCCTATAAAATAGCCTTACACACAAAATATTATTTTCATATGATATGGGCACTTGTATTTATACCTCTAAGAAATAAATCTAGCCCTAGAGAGTTTAGGTTAAATTCTAACTTTGGTTGAGTCAAAAATAGCTTAGGTTGAGTCAGGTTAACCTTGGCTTGGGTCAAAATACTCATGACACCTTAGATATAAATATATGTGAGGCATACAACTCACTTTAGATATTTGTGAGATTATGACTCATAATTTTGGAATATTTAGGAATTAATAAAACACTTTATTATCTCCTTTGAAATTTGACTTCATATTTGGCTAAAAATTTCTTTTTTTGATAAATGAAATTCACTAATTTGATTTGAATTTTTGGTTGAGGAAATTTAATTAAGATTTTAAATGTAATTAATCTTTCTTAGTGTTTTTTAACTTTTGGTAATTGTTTTAAATGTTTTGAATTAATAGCTTGATGGGCCAAAAGTGTCAAATTACTAGGTCATAATTTGACTAGGGTTGAAACTGAACTGGGTTATTCATGCATACACATACACTAAATAAACAATCTTCACCATGTTTATGAGAAAATAAATCCCTTACATATATAAATTTGGGTATTCATGTGATTTTTAGGCTTAAATTATGTTGTATACTAGAAATGGAATTGAATCCCAATTTAGGCATGAAAGTGGCCAAAACTAAGTGTCTACAATTCGGCCCTATTTTAGAAGGTGTTAGGAGACACAAACAAAATAACATCTTTTCAAATAATGAAAACATATTAAGAAGAAAAAAAGATAATGATTGAGGAATGATGTTCCAAAAAAAATTTAAGAAGCCTATGATGCTCCCTTAAGAGAGGGACAACACATATGATTTATGGATGGTCACTCAAAAAGAAGCAAGAAGTAAAATGAAATTAACCCATGGTTGAAATTAATCTAATCGAGATAATTATTGAACACATTGATTAAAATACTGATTTAGCCAAAGGTGGTTATAATCAGCAACATAGGTTGAGATACTAATTTACACAAAGATAGTTATAATTAGTATCACAAAGGTTGAGATACTAATTTTACCAAAGGAGGTTATAATAAATAGCAAATGTATGTTCCTTAGTAGGGTAGATCAAAAAAATAATGATTTACCCAAATGTGGTTAGAATAATTTTGACAACTTAGATTGAATAATGATTTATGCCCTAGTAGGGTGGATTTGATCATGATAAACTAGTTGTACCTTAATAAGGAAGATTTGAAAGCGTAAATCAAGGATATAACCTATCACAAAAATTAAAGATGAGTAGGTAAAAAATTAGGTGTGATGGTCTAATGACTAAAGAAGCCATAAACAACCAAACACACAGGGATGCACAAAGTAATGAAAGAGATGATTGTATAAAAAATGGTGGCTAAGATGACTTGAGATATATCATGTATCTAAGCACTACCTACATAGTCTAAATAGATCTCAGGATAATGTGTTTCACCTAGGATGTGGGATAAAATAAAATGAGGAAAGGAATAGAATAATATGAATTGATCAATGTGAATGATTCATTTATACTTGCCAATGTGGAGATGCTCATCCTTATTAGCATTGATACAAAAAAAATGGTCAATGGCTTGGTTTGGTCAAGAGGTAGGGGAAAACTATTTATTTTCCAAAATGGGGCCAAGAAATATCATTCAATGAACATGTAATCATGGATTGATAGTGAACTAACATAGAGGATAGGTATGAATTTGGGTTACCTGCTAGTATGGAGATGCATGTCCTAACTAGCAAGGATTAATATTCATTTATGATTTAATTACTCTAAAATTGGGTGATGTTTTGGATATGTCAATTGGTGATCTCATATAATTACTACCATTGCATTGATCTGATAGTCTCTATATGCGTGATTTTTATTGTATCTTGTGATAGTATGCATCATAGTTGTGAAAAATCATAATGACAATATATACCCTAAGAATTCAAAACTTAGTTTAAATGTAAATATAAACAACCTAGGAATAATATATGACCAATCAAATACCAAGTATAAATATGAAAAATAAAGCAAGTGTAAGACTAAATACAAACATTCACAACCTAAGTATAAGATATAGACAATTAAGACTCAAGTGCAAATAAAATGTAATAGCCTTATGACAACCAAAAAAAGGCAAAAAGGAAAATAAAAAAAATAAAGATGAAATAAACATTAAAAATATATATATATATATATATAAAAACAAAAAAACACAAACAAACATAAACACATAAAATGTAAAAAAACTATACAAACAAATAAATAGATCAAGAAAACAAAAAAAACATAAATAGATAAAATAAACAACTAAACACCAAAAAAGAAAAATAAAAACAAACTCTATAAATTAGAAAAATCTAAAAAATAAACAAAACACACCACACAAATAAAATAAACAACCATAACAAACAAAGAGATATAAAATAAACAAATAGAGAAATAAATAAACAAGGATATAAACAAATAAAATAAAATAATCAAAATAACTAAACAATCCAAAGTAAATAAAATTATATTAAACAAAATAATCTAAGCACATAAAGATAAACAAATTAATCTAAAAACACATCAATTTATAAACAATGGTTAATCAAAATGTTAGTATAAACATAATACAAATTATTTGTACATGTGTAATAGAGGTGTTATTATTGGTGACAAGGTAACCCTTAAGCTAGGTAGTAATGACACAAGTAAAATAACACAATAAAACATGGTATAAAGTTTACCCTAGGTTAGAGGTAAATAGAATAAACAAAACAACAAACATTTCCCCTAGTCTATAGGAGACAACAACACAAACAAATAAAATAGAGGGAATAGAAGAAAAAGAAGGGGTAGTCAAACTGACTCCAGATGCACTAGGAAAGTGTATGCTACCTATATAGTTCTATAGACACTAAGTCTAACATGAAATTTAAGACAAATGTAGTTATCCCAGGATATGGGATATAATAAAAATTATTATTTAGAAAACATAATTGATGTGTAGAGGAAAATGGGAATGGTCTCTCAAAACAGTGAGTATATAGGAAAAGAGGGGGCTAATGTTTCATAGTTATGAAAAAATCAACACAAATAAATCACTCAAGTGCAAGAGTATGGTTTAGGATAAAACCACACTAAAATTCAAGAGATGAGTATCCACTAAAGAATTGAATTGGTAATTCATAGTGTTTACTACATCTATGGATTGGGATGAGAATGAGATTGAAAAATAATGAGAGGGTTGGATAATATTTCTCACAAAATAGTGAAAGAATTTAAATATAAAGTTATTTTAAAATGGTGAGATAATTCAAAAAAAAATTCCTCACAAATTTCAGGAGCATAAGAAGATTCAAGTGGTCATTAGTGTGTCAGGTTCAAACACATAATGCTCACAACATCAACTCAAAAAATAGAGAGAGAGTATATGAATAAGGCCAATAGGGATGGGAAAACTATAGGATAAGTTGTTACTTGTGAAATATATAAGAATAAAAAATCCTTTAAGTCAACAAAATGATCAAAAAATAAATGAAGGTAGTTGGGCTAACCTAAGATACCCCATGTATCTAAGTGTTACCTACATAGTCCATGTAGGCTTCAAATTGATGTATTTATCCCACAAATGGGAAGAAAATAAGACCAAGGTGGTAGATAAATTAATATAGATAGGTAATAAAGTCCATCCCCAAAAAAAATTAAATATTTATATTTCTCATGGAAACTCTAAGCCAATTTTCATGTTTTTATGATTTTTAGGATTTTCCTAGGTCTTTCTAAATGTTTAAGTGTTTTCAAACTATTTTTAATGTTTTTATAATTTTATAGGCATATCAACTCAATAAATAATTATTAGACACATAATGGTCCAACTCACAAAATGACAAGAGCATGGCTTAAATATGCTTGTAAAATGATGAGAGCATAGCTTAAACATACTCATAAAATGATGAGAACATAGCTTAAAATAATCATAAAATGATGAGAGAATGGCAAAGGGGTAACTGAGATAACCTAAATGTGAATCAATAACTACCTACATAGTCTAAATAGACATCAAATCACTATAGTTCTACCTATAGTGGTGAAATCAGGGAATGGCTTCCAATGTTTTTGGTATCTCAACTCAATATAGAATTACAAGATACAACATGATCCAAACTCACAAAATGGTGAGAACATATTACTTAAAATTATCAAAATATGGAGAGAGTATGGAAAAAGGGTATTGAGATGACCTTAATGTAAATTTAGTGTTGCTTACATAGTCCTATAGGACCTCAAGTCATTGTAGTTCACCTACACAAAAGGTTTCTGACTAAATACCATCAAGTTTAGGTATAGGTAAATGGAAAGGTAAATGACAAGGTAAATGGAAACAATAATGGGAAAGTGATGTGGAAATGCATGGTAAATATGTTTCTCTTAATTTTTCCTTAGGTGGTTATAATTAAGAAATAATGACAAAGGGTCAGTGGTGCTAATTTGCCCACATATAATTATAATTAGTAGCATAAGGTGGGACATTAATTTTATCAAAGATATTTATAATGAATGGAACCAATAATGAAATGTAACAAGTGAAGGATGAAATTATCAGGACCAATTTCAAACTAATCTCATATACTTCCACTCAAATATTTGATTCTAAAAAAAACTATTGGAACTGAATTCTATCATCAACTGCTAAATGTGTCTAAAGTACAAATGAATCAAAACAAGGGCCAAATGTGATAGGTGAGGTTAGGTAAAAATAACTTATTATCAAAGGGTTAATGGCATGGTATAGTAGTAATGGTATAGCATAATTAATGGGTATAATTTGACATAACTTAAATGATCCTTGTAGACAATAATTTGAGTCCTTCAAACATAAAAAAATTTGAGGTGAATTATGATCATTAGTTCATCAAGTTCATATCCTTATGGCATGGTAATCATGTATGATTTAAAATTATAGTTATAAAAAACTTGATAGGTCCCTAACCACTTCAATTGAAACTTTCATTTTTTCTTTATCTTAACATTGTCATTATTCGAATTTTCTCTTAACACTAAGTCACTAAGCTCAAATTCATGATGCTTAATGTGCCTATTGTATTGGACCTTTAATATATTATGATATGCCTAAAGATTATTCAAGGTATCCAAGAGTTTTTCATCAAGTGAGTTTATCTCTTATAATAAAACCACTCTATAGTCCTCATCATTGATGATGTGTTGTAATGAAATTTAGAGATAAGGTAAATTGACCTCGACAGAAAGAATGGCATGAGTGTCATAAATAAGTGAATAGGGTGTATCTCTTTTTGGAGTATGAAATGTGGTGTATTGTGTCTAAAATAAATAGCTATAAGTGATAATTACAACCAACATCATTAATAATCTTCTTCATAATATTGATAATGGTTTTATTAGAAGCCTCAACTTGGCCATTGCCTTATGGGTAGTAGGCAATAAAGAAATGTTATTTGATGTAGTATTGGTTACAAAGTGATTTCTAATCTTTATTTTTAAATGATATGTCATTAATATATATAATTTTAGAAGGGATACCATAATAGTAGATGAGGTCATTGAATATGAACTTGGATATTTGCTAACCAATTACGTAAGTAATAGAAATGTCTTCTACCCACTTAGTAAAACATTCGATAGTAGTTAGGATTTATTTATGGCCATTGAAAGATGTAGGATTGATCTTTCCTAAAAGGTTGAGTCCCAAAATTGAGAATGACCATGGTGTTGTCAATGGTTTGAGTTTATTGCCTAGAGAATGAATCAAATTAGCATGCTTATGACAATTGGAACACCTCTTCACATATGTATCTATGTCTACTTCCATAGTTAGCTAGTAATAACTAGTATGAAGTAACTTTTTTATATAATATTTTCCTATTGGTGTGGACTCCACACACTCCTTCATCAACTTCCTTCAATGCTAGTTTGGATTATATCAAAGGTAGACAACTAAGTAGAGTTCCATCATAGCTTATATGATATAATGTTGGTCCCAGTAGGGTATAATGAAAGGCTTTATGGGTGAAGGATTTTTATTATTTATATGATAAGTAGGAGGAATATTTTGGTCTTGAAGATATCCATATATGTTTGAGTAACAAGAAGACATGGGACCAACAATGTCATAAACCATCTCGATGGCCAATTATTTGTGTGTTGGTGCTAAGAGATGTTTAACAAGAAATTAATAATCCTTTGCTTTATCTATGATCTCATGGATCTAATAATGACCATGGCATTAGTTGTTATATTATTAGCTTGAGGTGTTCTTTAAAAATGGATGTTGTAAATATGTTTCTTGAGAGTATTGACCATATACTTATATGGTACCAAATTCTCATCCTTGGTTTGGTATTGGTCCATGACCTGATTAATTATTAACTAAGAATCACTATGCACCAATAAATGTTGAATGTTCCACTATACTACTTGATGAATCCCTAAAATGATTGATTCATAATATACCATGTTATTGGTACAAGGAAAGACAATACAAAAGGACATGGTAATAATATCCCCTTATGGCCTAACAAACAATATTCTACCACCTGATCCATAAGTTGTAAATGATCCATCAAAGTACATATTCCACTATTTGGCCTTAAGAGGTGCTTTTGCTTCTTCAGTGGTCATAATGGCTTCATTTGGAAATATAAATGTAAGAGGTTAAGTATCTTTAATAGGATATTCTATGATCTGATCTAAGAAAAATTTCCCATAATGGACTTCTAGTTGCCATATTCAATTTCAAATTTGTTCAATAGCATGATCCATTTTGCCATGCAACCTTGTAGAGCTATTTTATAAAGTATATAATTGAGCAAATTTACTTTGGAAATAATAATGACATAAATTTTGGGCTATAAACAACATTGCTAAATAGGCTTTTTCAACCAGTGTATAATTATACTCACACATGATTGATATTCAACTTAGATAATACACAACATGGTCTTTACCTTATTCATCATGTTGTACCAAAAGTGCGCCTAGGGTAGTTTAAGTTGTTGACATGTATATAAGTAATGGCTTGTTTGACATCAATGGTCAAAAATGAGGTGGGTTGGTAAGATATGCATTAAGATGATTGAATACTTTTTATCACTCTTCACTCCACTAGAATATAACACCGTTCTTTAGTATGGATATAGATGGATTTTTTCAACCAATTATGATATGAAGCATCTGATTGATTGGATCTTTACCTAAAAATTATATAGCTACTTCAAGGTATATGATAACAACATTTTAGTAATTACATAAACTTTAGTTGGATCAACTTCAATTCCCTTGTGAGAGACAATGAAGCCTAATAGTTTGTCAGAAGTTACACCAAATACACAATTTTTTAGATTAAGCCTAATTTTTAAGTCATAAAGTCTCTTAAAGATTCTTCATAGTATAGCTAGATGCTCAATATGGGTCTTTGATTTACCTAGGATGTCATCGACATAGTCCTCAATGATGTTTTGAATCATATAAAGGAAAATCATAGGCATGGCTATTTAGTAAGTTGTCCTTGCATTCTCAAATTCAAATGACATCACCTAATAAAAAAATGTTCCCCATGAAGTGGTGAAAATTTCCTTATACTGGTCTTCTAGTGTAATTATGATCTAATTATACCCTAAAAATCCATCCATAAGAGAAAGCATTTCATACTTGAATATTGAGTCAACTATCATGTCAATATTAGGCAAAGGAAAGTCATATTTTGGGTAGGCCTTGTTGATATCTCTAAAATTAGTGTAAATTTTGATACCTTCTAGTTTTTACTTACTAACACAATGTCTAAAATCCACTCTGAATATTCAATTGGCTTGATGCATTTCACATCTAAGAGTTAATACAACACTTTATTTACTAATAAAACAATAAGAAGATGCATCTTACATAACTTATTTTAAACATATTTGGCATTAGGATGTATAATGAGATGGTTTAAAATCAAGGTAGGGTCCAAACCTGTCATGTTCAAATAGGCCTATGTAAATATGTCAAAAAACTCGCTCAAAAGGGTTGTAAGAACTTTATGTTTCTCTTTTTTGAGGGGCACACCTAGTTTGATCCACTTTGGATCCTCTAGAGTCCCAATGTTAACCTATTAAGTGTCCTCCATAATAAATGTAGAGCCATCATCTACAAAACTTAATAAAGAGTTAAACTGGTTAACAATGGAAAAGTCCTCTATCCAGAATAGCTTGTCTAATTCTCACAAGTAGGATGAATTAAAATCTCTTAATGCTATTAAAGGCTATAAAATAAATACCTCGGGGCACTCTTGAATAATCTATGAAAAATCATGTTTCTCCTTATTAAGGTATATGATCCATAAATAGGATTTAGACTATAGGTCTCATGTGATTCATAGGAAGAGTGTAATGAAATTACTTCAGGAATTCAGTATAATAGCAGAATTATATCCAAATATGAATGAAATATATCTGAGAATATGATAAAATATAAGCCACTTCGAGGGGGAAACCTCCACAATCTTCAATATCAATATAATTCACAATGATGATAAATGATTACACACTACCTCCTATATATAGTCTAACTAGGCCATGGTTACTCCATAGGCCGACCTACTAATCTAAAGAAAGCCACAAGTCAGCCACAAGTCAGCCATAATATAATGTCAAAGAAGGATAAGTAAGCCATAAGTCGGCTAATACTATCCTCATGCATGTGATAGGTTAGGGGCGTAGCATGCCCTTCCCCTTTAAACCAACATTGTCCTCAACGTTGAACAACTGTGGATGTTGTTGCAAAAATTCTTCACCTTCCCAAGTTGCATCTTCACTACTTTGGTTTTTCCATTTGATCAAATATTCCTTAATCTCTCTGGTTCTCAACCTCTTAGTACGTGTTTGGAGGATCTTCTCTGGTTCCAAAATGACTCGTCCTTCTTCATCTAGTTCTGGAAGCTCTGTTTGGGCAGAAACTTTTTGTCCAATGACCTTTTTCAAACAAGAAACATGAAATACTAGGTGTATGTGAGATGAATGAGGTAAATCGAGCTTGTAAGCCACACTTCCAATTTTTTGTAGAACTTGGTAAGGACCATAATACTTTGGAGCAAGTTTGTTGTCCTTTTTCTGTTGCTTTAAGGACATCTGCTTGTAAGGTTGTAAACAAACAAATACCCAGTCACCCACCTCAAAATTTTGCTCACTCTGGTGTTGATCTACTTGTTGCTTCATCCTATTTTGTGCCAAGGATAAATTCTCTCTCAAACTAGCCAAAACCTCTTGTTGATGTTGAATGTGCTCTTCCACATTTCGAACCTTGGTGTGCACCTTTAATGAAGAAGTGATGGAAGGTGGATGGTAACCATATAGTGCTAGAAATGGAGACATTTTAGCAGAGGTATGGAAAGATGTGTTATACCACCATTCTGCAAGTGGTAGCCATTTAACCCAATGTTCTTGTTTATCTGATGCAAAACAATGGAGGTACCCCTCTAAACATTTGTTAACCACTTCAGTTTGTCCATCAGATTGGGGGTGGTAAGATGAGCTATGAGCTAGCTGAGTACCCAAACAAGAAAATAGTTCAGTCCAGAAAATACTAGTGAAAATAGGATCACGATCACTTACAATTATTTTTGGGGTTCCATGTAATTTGAGAATTGCTTCCATAAAAATAGCCACAACGATACTTGCTGAAAATGGGTGTGAGAGAGCACAAAAATGGGCATATTTTGTAAGCCTATCCATAATGACCAAAATAACATTATTACCTTTAGAACAAGGCAACCCAGTGATGAAATCCATGGAAACCTCCTCCCACCTTTGACTAGGAATTGCTAATGGTTGTAACAAACCTGGGGTCTTAACTGTTTCACCTTTATTCTGTTGGCATATCATGCATTCTTCCACAAACTTTTGTACATCTCCCTTGAGTCCTTCCCAAAATAATTATTTCTTAATTCTATGATAAGTTTTCAAGAACCCTGAGTGTCCCCCAAGTGGAGATGCATGTAATTCTACAAGAAGCTTATGCTTAAGCTTTGAAGTTTTGCACAAGTATAACCTTCCTTTATACCATAATACATTATCTTTCCATTCAAATTTGTCAGAGGATAAAGTACCTTGCTGGAGATTTTAAATCAAAACCTGTGTATCCTGGTCTTCCTCCCATTCTAACCTAGCTTCATCCACCCAATCTGCTTGCAATATGGACATTGCATCAAGTAATGCTTCTGTGGATGCATCCCGCCTAGATAATGCATCTGCTACTACATTATCTTTACCCTTCTTGTAGATGATTTCAAAATCATAACCCAACATTTTGGTTACCCATTTTTGTTGTTCCTCAGATGATAATCTTTGCTCCAAAAAGTATTTGAGACTATCATGATCCGTTTTCACCTTAAAGTGTCTACCCATCAGATAAGGTCTCCATTGTTTAACTGCATGAAGAATAGCCATCATTTCTTTCTCATAGACAGGTTTTTATAGATTCTTACCTTTGAATTGACAACTTTCAAATGCAATGGGTCTTCCTTCCTGCATTAGTACTGCCCCCAATCTAGACCCAGAAGCATCACATTCAACAATGAATGTTTGTGAGAAGTTTGGAGTAGCCAAAACTGGAGTGGTGCACATAGCTACTTTGAGTTGCTCAAATGCCTTGGTGGCATCATCATTCCAATGGAAAGCATCCTTCTTTAGCAATGCAGTGAGTGGAGCTGCTATGCTACCATAACCTTTCACAAATCTTCTATAGTAACCTGTTAGTCCAAGAAAACCTTGAAGGTTTTTGAGAGTTTTTGGCATGGGCCATTCCTTTATTGCTTTGATCTTCTGAGGATCAACATTGACCCCTTCATGGGAAACAATGTGACCCAGGTACTCTACCTCCTGTACTCCAAAAGCACATTTAGATGGTTTTGCATAAAGTTGGTGCTTCTCCAAAACTATCAATACCTGTTTTACATGTTGCAGATGTGCTTCCCATGTCTGACTATAAATCAATATGTCATCAAAGAAAACTAGCACAAACTTCCTTAAAAAAGGCCTAAAAATAGTGTTCATCAAACTTTGAAAAGTAGATGGTGCATTAGTAAGACCAAAGGGCATTACCAAAAACTCATAATGGCCCTCATGTGTTCTAAAAGCAGTTTTATGAACATCTTCATCCTTGATTCTAATTTGATGGTACCCCGAGCGAAGATCTAATTTTGTGAAATAATTAGCACCATGTAATTCATCAAGTAAATCATCAATTACTGGAATAGGAAACTTATCTTTGATGGTGTACTTGTTGAGTTCCCTATAATCGGGGCACATCCTCCATGTGTCATCCTTCTTCCGCACCATGACTACTGGTGATGAATATGCACTTTGGCTATGCTTGATGATCCCTGCCTCCAGCATCTCATGGACCATCTTTTCAATTTCACTCTTTTGTGCATATGGATATCTATATGGTCTAATATTTGGTGGTTGACTACCTGGAATTAGTTGAATGGTATGATCATGTTCTCTTTTTGGTGGTAGTCCTTTTGGCATGGCCCCAAAAATAGATGAGTGGTCATCAAGAATTCTTTACAGATCAGGATGTGTAGATACCGTTGGGGGTTGAACTTCTATAGATAATAATCGTGCAATAATTCCATCTACCCCCTTTTTTAGCATCTTGGTCATCTGATGTGAACTAACCAACTGTGGAGATTTTGCATGTAATCCATGTAATTCAATTTTCCTACCTTCAAAATGAAAGCGCATGAATAGTTCTTGGAAGTTCATCTCAATGGTACCTAAGGTTGTGAGCCATTGGACTCCCAAAACAATGTCTGTGTTACCCATGGGGATAGCAAACATAGGAGAGTCAAGATTGTACCCACCCATAGTAAGCTTAATACTATGGCATTTGCCTGAACAATTAATTATGCCACCATCTGCAATCATTACCTAAAATTCTGGTGCTGGGTAGATGAAACAATTCAATTGAGTGGCCAACTTATGGTCTATAAAGTTATGTGTGTTCCCTGAATCAATCAACACTATCACCTTCTGTTTCTTGAGGAATCCCACCACCTTAAGAGTTTGTGGAGTGCTAATACCTGCAAGTGCATGACAAGAGATTGTAGGGTGGGAATCTTTAGGTACCTCCTCTATATCTTCCTCATCATCATTAGAGGCATCATCTGCTTCTTCATCTTCATTTGGTCCCTCAATGTAGAATAACTTCTTCTCAGCACATCTATGTCCTTTACTCCACTTGCTATCACAACCAAAACATAATCCTTTTGCACGCTTTTCTTCAATTTGCTGAGGGGTCAATCTAGTAGGTGGAGGAAATGCTGATGATGATATGCTACGATCTTTGAAGTGAGTGAATGGCTGTCTCTTGTTGGCTAGGAATTTTTCCTCAGCTCTACGTGCTAGGAGAATAGATTCAAAAATATTAGGTGGATTAAACATGCGTACCTCATGTTGAATGTGGTCCTTGAGTCCACCCAAAAATAGGTCATTCAAGTTTGCATCAGAAATTGTCTCCACACGTAAGGATAGATTCTAAAAATGATGAATATAATCCCTGACAGAGCTAGTTTGTCCCAATTTTGCTAGTTGGCTGAAGTAATTATCTGTCACACTATTGCCATAGTGTAATTGTAGCTGCTCTTGAAAAATTGTCCAAGTGACATTGAGACCCATCTTTTTCATTTGATTACACAACCATCGATACCAAATGAATTGATTAGGTTCAAGATACAAAGATGCCATGGTGACCTTTTGTCCAAGTGGAATCTGATGTAGGTTAAAAAAACTCTCCATTTGGTTGATCCAATTGATTGGATCTTTTCCATCGAATTTGCGCATATCCACTTTTGGTAATAGGTTCTTCTGTGGCCATGGAGTTGGATTTGAAGTAGACTGGTTAGGAGAACCACCCTAGTGGGTTTGTGAAATAGAGTTAGCTTGATGATTTGATTGATTAATATTCAAAGCTGTCATGATATATCCCAAACTATCTTGTATGGATTGCATATTATATTGTAGGTCTTGCACCTCATTCTGAATGCCTTGCATACTATAGTCAAGCTGGCTCACTTTGTGATCTATGTCAGAAAAACCTGGTACAAAGGGTCTATTACACCCCTCTTCTGACTCCATTTCATCCTTTTTAGGATTTTTTCCTGGAGTTTCAGCCCCCTTTCCTCGGCCCCGAGTTTTTGGACCTGCCATAAAAGGGTTTTACACTGTTGACCCTTATTGACAATTTTGACCCAACTTTGATCAAGCGATTTTGGAATTATGTCGACCTCAATTAAAAATATACAAAGAACAAACTGTATCCAAATTTTTATAATCTTTCCAAAAATGTAAAAAAATCATAAAAATTCTTTGAATTGCGCACAATAGAGCAATTTTATGAAAAATCATAAAATAGAGATAAATTTTGAAAAACAGATCCAAATGATCTGAAATTTTAATGGAAGATTTATGTAATTATTTATGAGCTTCCATAAAAATATTTCTGAGAAATTCGTGACCGTTTTTTACATATATCAAAATTAGTGTTTCACCCACAAGATTGCCCAAATCACAGCTCTGATACCACTTGTAATGAAATTACTTCAAGAATTCAGTATAACAGCAGAATTATATCCAAATATGAATGAAATATATCTTATAATATGATAAAATATAAGCCACTTCGAGGGGGCAACCTCCACAATCTTCAATATCAATAGAATTCACAATGATGATAAATGATTACACACTACCTCCTATATATAGTCTAACTAGGCCATGGTTACTCCATAGGCCGACCTACTAATCTAAAGAAAGCCACAAGTCAGCCACAAGTCGGCCATAATATAATGTCAAAGAAGGATAAGTAAGCCATAAGTCGGCTAATACTATCCTCATGCATGTGATAGGTTAGGGGCGTAGCAAAGAGGGGTGAACATCCCCATATAATGGTGTCAAAAACTAGTTTTCACCAAGAGACTTCACTTTCTCTTTACTTTTACCCTGATCAAAAAACACCTCAAAGAAGTTTTCAATATTTGATTTTCAATTTTTTTTTTAGCTAGGGAAGTTCACCTGATCTCTAAAATAGGTGACACAATCTAATTTAATATAAAATCCTTACTTGTGGTCTCTAAGAGGAATGTGATTCCTCAATCCCATAAAGTTACATATGGCCTCATCATTTTCAAACTCATTTAATGGTATTGTTGAATCTTATTAGTCCCAGTACTTAAGGGTTAAACAAATTTGAAGTAGCAAGGTTATCCTAGATGTTATAATCAAACCCTACATCACTATTTGCATTATCTTCATTAGTGAATGGTGTTGGAATGAGAATAAGGTATATGAAGTCACCCTTAGGTAGTTTAAATACAATACCATGGGTTCTTTTTTACTTATTTATTAAGATTATTTCAATCGTGCCTTATTGATGTAACCCCAAACCTCTATCTTCATAATCTAGGTGATCTATAATCTAGTTAGGAATAGGATACGTTACACTTTGGTAACATTTAGGTAACTCATCAATGTAAAGACATAAATCATATTTAACTAAGGGGTCTTATTTTTGGCTAGAGGTTGGTTTAAAAATAATGGGTTTACTCAATCGAGTTTTTCCCTTGATTTTCCACTCCATACAAGTAGTTTTGGCCTTGGGTTTCCCATAAAAATTTAGATTTTTTTGGCAATTTGGCAATATGGAATGAATTATGCATACTATGTTCTCTAAGACCTTTGAAATTATATATAAGTGGTTGGAAATGTCTAGTGGAGGCATGGATGAGGTAGAAGTTAAGCTATCTTGGTCAATGTAGTTATCTTTTAGTCTTGATTCAATGGTTTTTCTTTTTTAAACTCTTTCTCCATCATATTTAATCATATGATTCATTCTAAATTAATATTTATAGATTTTTTACTCTACCTTGAGATGTTTACAATATTTATATGGATATAGATCAACTGGGATAGTCAATTCAATCCCTAATTGTAGAATTTTTACACACTAATGTAACATGGAAGGTATAACCTTGATTTCATGGATCTAGGATTGGCTGAATAATAGATTGTAATATAGTTCTAGGTCTAAAACATGGCATAAAGTGTTATCTGTAAAAGTCCCAATGAACACTAGAAAGCTAATAGTACCTTGAGATTTTCTTTATTCATTATCATATGCCTTGATAATGAGGGTATATGGATGTAAGTCAGCTATTATATATCTAAGATGTTTGACCAAATTTAGAGACATAATGTTAAGCCCTGAACCATTGTATACAAAGACACATTTAACTCTATGGTTTGTTATATCAACTTCAACGTATAATGGGTTATTATGAAAAGGGCCTAGAGATGACAATTCACTTTGTTCAAAGGTAAGACATTGACCAAGGGCTAAGTGTCCTACCATGGCTTTAAATTTGTCTAGAGTGATGTCATTTGGCATGAGGGATTAGTTCAATTACTCATTTATGATGTCTTAGTGGATGCTATAAATACATAGCAAATCCATGATGGATATATGTGCAAGTGTATTTTTTAACTCTTCCACAATATCGTAGGTCTTCCCCTTAGTTTTGTCAGTTGGTTTATTTTTTATAAGCATGGAAGGATGAGTAGGCTCATTCATAGTATTTGGCTATGGTCCCTTGATAATGACCTTAGCTTGTTAAGTTATGATTACACAATCTTGATCTAGTACTTAGATTTGGTAGTTAGTTGGGTAGGCAATTAGGCCTAGAATGGTGATTGTCAGATGGTATAGGTCTTGGTTATTAATATGGTTAGAGGGAGAATTATTGTCATAAGGAGCTTTATTGGCATTGCTCAACCAATAGGCATTATTGGGAAAGGGTCTAGGTTTGTTGGTAGTTATCTTAGGGTTAATGGTAATAGTGTAACATGACCACCTAAAATGTGTCCTAAAAATTTGTTATAGGTATACATGATGACATGATGGCCTCCTTGGTTCATTTAGTGAATTTTTCCTTGGTTCTAATCATTCTATTGTTGTTATTTTGGTTGGCATTATTATTGTTGATTTTGTGATGGAGTTATTTGACATTGTTGTTAATATTATTAGTACCACTACTAGTTGTTATTATTTTTATGTTGTGGAAATGGATTCTAGTAGATATGCAAGTCACAATTGGTCATAGGAGCTTGGGTGTCCCTTTATATCTCTCCATTTTCCAACATATTCTCAATCAAATGCCTAAGTTGGATAAACCATCATAAGGAATGTTCTCTAACATGATGGTAATAATAAAATTCATGTTATTTATACCAATAAATAAAAGTAATCCCTTTAAGAAATGGCTTTGATATTGGCCAAATAGTCATATTTACATGAACCAATCTTTGGAACATAAATTTAATAGGCTCACCAAGGTCACTAAATTATTTGTCAATAAGAGGTCTTATCCTTGGGGTAGAGGCATGCAATTTTTTTATACTCTATGTTAGTTGGTTTTTCAGAGGTCTTGGTTGAATGTATAGAGGTGGTGGTTGTTGAGTGGGTAGAGGTAAATAGATAACCTATGTTTGCACCATTTAGACATGGAGTGCTTTACTGAATTTGTTGCTAACAATATTATTATTACGGTTGTAGGGTTTTGGTATCTCTTTGTTTTTGGATTGAGGTGATATTAATGTTGGTTTTTGAATTGGGTTTTAATTATGGTTTTGGATTTAGTTCTAGTTTTGGTTCTACTAGCCTTGATGCTGATTTTTCCTCTAGTTAAAAGAAGATAGTTTGATTATCACTTTATTGACAAGGGATTTATAAATATGTATTCTTTTCTCTATATCCATTTAAAATGTATGAGCACATTATAGATCAATATGTTAAGATAAATTTTTATGTAGGCTCTTTGTAAATATTGTAGCCTACTATTTATATGAAAGATTATGAGTAAACTATCTTTTAATTACTCTACAATGTTGTATGAAGTGAAAATTTCACCATTCTTCTATTTGGCTTGGTCTAAATAAACAAAAATAATCACATTATTGAGATTATATGAAAAATAATGTATGAACGTATTTGAAATATTATTAAATTTAGGTACATAATTCATCTATAATTTCAAAATCCAGTATATGGCTTGTCTAGCCAAACTCTTTGGAAAGAGAAGAAGCAAGTATATGTCTCTATATACCACTGGATAAAAAATAAAAAATAATTATTTTAGATGCTATCTAGGGTAGTATTTTCCCTTTTATTTATCAAAATTGGGTGGCTCATAACCTATTGGAAATGGTATTTGTAGATACTCCATGTTAAATGGGTAAGAGCATATTTCATCTAGTTTGAATTTATTTGTTTGCTTTCTAATATATATAAATTGAATTTCATCATTCATCTATTACAAATCTTGGATAAGGAAATAAGATGGAGTGGCCTATTTTTATTCAATTTGCATAGTCAAAGGTGGATTACCTTGACTAGGCAGGCATATTATGGAATGTTGGTTCAATTGGTTGGATGACTAGGTATACGTATCTATGCAGTAGCATTTTACTATGGATATGGAATATGATTGTTTTGGAAAACATTGTAGTTCAGATTGGATACATAGCCTTGGATGGAAAATTGTTGCTATGGTAATGGCATTTGATCTATAGGATGTGTTGGTATTATTGGGCTTATGATGGAACTTTCCACCTACTTGTCAAACCCTATTATATATAGGGATCACATTGCTAACTAGATCCCTACTATTGGAGGTGTTAGAAGTTAGATCCTTTTTGAAAATGAGATACCCATTAGGTGAAAGGCAACTATTACCTAACACCTTGTAATTATTTTACATAATAACCTTATTAGTTGAACACTTATTGTTGGATTAACATTTGTTGTTACATAAACAATTTTTGTTGTTGACTAACTAACACTTTTTTTTCAATAAAAAACATATTATTTATTAGGTAACATTTGTGATTATTAATTTATATTGGTCTATGCTTACTATGCTATAACATTCATTTCCCCCTATTGAAGTGATGTAGTGTTCTTCACTTTTTGTGGTGGTAACTTGGTTTGTTGTTGATTCCCCCCCGGCTCCCCCCCCCCCCCCCCCCCCACCATCCCCCCAACCTTTTTTTACACTTGAGGAAGTAGTTTTTTGAGGTGTAGAGGTTACTTGTTGATTTTGGGAAGTAGGCATACCCATCCCCTATTTTTCAATCCACTCATGGCATTAGTTGTAAGAATGTATTGTGTATTTCTTGGTGGTAAACTAGACCCAATTTGGTTTAAATTAGAATGCACTTGCATGTTATCCATAATATTTTGAGTTAGGTCTTTCATTTGAGCGATAGTCTCTTGAATTGAAATAAGGACATTAAACATATCACCAAATTCTTTACTTTTGTTAAATGGGTCTATATTTTGGTTTACATAATCCAAAGCATCCATTTATTTCTATGTTGATGAATATATCTCAATAAGTGGAATGTTATAAACATTTCTTACATTAAGATTACAAGATAGGTTGAGATAATTTTGGTATAATTGTTATACCTATTCCATTTGTTCATACATAGGGGCTTTCCCTTTTGTAAGTGTAATTTGGTTCTACTACAACATTTAGACTAAAACTTGGCTATAACTAGTTGATGCCTTTTCAACTTATTAGATTTGAGGCACATTATTAGGGGTTCTAATCAAACTACTTTGACTTCATGTGGGTAGTCTAAAAAAATTTTACTCCTAGTTCAACATCTTTGATAATAATTTTATCTTTATTCTCTAAAAAATGATGATCAAATAAGTATGGATCATAGCCTATCTATGTTAGTGTTTTAACCTAATAGGGCTCTTATTTTTGGCTTTATTCAACATTAGACATCACTTGAGCAAGGTACTATTTTATTTTCTCTTGTTCTTGGCCTAGATAAGAAGTTGTAAACACAAAATATTGAGCTAATGGTCTAATATTTTTTCAATGTATGAAATGCTATAAGATGGATATAGATCCATCTCATAATCTATGTTGTCATACGACTCTTGAACAATAAGATCATTGGTCATAAATTTCTTATAGTTTGGATTATACATAGTCATGATATGTGTGTAATGAGGCATATTCAGATCTATAGCTAGGTATCATAAAAAATAAAGGGCCTAAAGGTAACAAACAACTAACATCTAAAGAAAGAAGCCTTTGGCTCTATAAAATATGCTCAAAGGGTAAAACAACTAAACTAGGAAAAGGTGGAATAAAATAAAGTTGAAATAGGTTTAATACATGATACTGATTTTCCCAAAGGTGATTATAATTAGTGATGAAGGTAGAACAAAATCTCAAAAATAATCTATGTCTAAGGTGTTATTTTTCCCAAAGGTGATTATAATCAGTGAAAAGAGTATCTAGACAAGGTGGAATAATTATGAATGATGATCAAAGGATAATAACACTTTTCCTAAAGGTAGTTATAATCATTTAACATGAAAAATAAGGATAGTATTAGAGATAAATAAATCAAACAAGAACTCGAAAACAAACTAAAATAAGGTAATTAGCTTGGGTGACACTCGGTAATTGGATCACTAAGAATCAATACTTGATTCACAAGAGACTACTTTAACAATATAACTAAGAAATTTTCAAACTTGTCACAACAAACTTAAAACAAGGCTCATGATAATAACTTAGATCAAAAGATTCTCAAACAAGGTACAAGATAGACAAAAATCATTAGGTCTAGGCAAGGGGATATTTAGATCAAATAGGAAATCAACCCAAGTAACACAATCCAAACACAAAAGGTAGACTATCTAAGCCTAAATTAGATGAGGCTTTAGCATAAACTTGACTAGTTTATGATTTGCACTTCAAAAGGTTAAGTTTTAAACTTAATGCAAAAATACTCATATGTTCTAAGGCAAAAATGTTAGACCAAAATAGATAACACAACCATACATTTGAAACAAAAGATATAGCAATGGTTGTAAGGAATATTTTAGATAATTTGGACTTATATCCCTAATTTAGATGGGAGATAATCTTTTAAAATGAATAGTTTTTGGGTTTTGTGCATTTACACAAAGAGATTATGGTAATAATTTGGATCTATTCCCCATTTATTACATTAGAGATAATTTAAAATTATAAAATTTTGAATAATGTATGTGTATTCTTGATATTTGTTTTTTAGTTGGACTATATATAAGTCCAAATTATCTAAAATAGTCCCTTTGTGTAACTTGGTTTCATAAGTGACAAGTGTTTTGGAATAATTTATGAAACATAACAATGCTCCTTTAAATAAATGGTATGATAATGGTTTTGGAATAAAATCCAAGGCACAATTTTGAGATGAAATAAGTAGTGTAACAATGCCCCATTTAAAAAGAGACACAAACAATTTTGGAATAAAACTCTAAATCATAAGTGTGACATAAAATGGGTAGAGTAACACCTTTTAGGCTAAAGTAGTGTGAAAACAACATGATGGTTTTGGACTTATTTTTATTTTGATAATAAAAACAAATAATTTTAGTTTAAAACACACATGTAAGTTAAATAAAATATAAATAGTAGTAATGGCTCGTCCTATCCTAAAACTGACATGGGTGTGCATAGATTCTACCAAAACTACTACTGATATACCAATGATTGTGAGGAATTAAGTGATAATCTAAAAATTAAATTCTAGGTGTAGGTAGAGTTTTTATGCCCACCTCTATTTCTCAATAATTTTTATGTGACATGAACTTAGAGTGAATAGCACACAACATTTGGTATTATATTTCATGGTAAGTGGGGATGACTAAAATCTATAAATTTTGAATGTACTAAATAGTCCCAAGTGTAGTTAACACAAGGGCACAATCATGTCAATTAGGTTCATACCTGCTAACTTACTATGTAAAGGTTTATTCCTTTGCACAATGACTCTGAATATGTAATACTTAGTAGATTCTAGTTTTTATCAAGATCTAACTTGGGTTTTCATTAAGATCAAAGAGGATAACGGATCAGCCCCCTAAAAATCCTATTATCAAGTGCCAAATTTATATACCTCACTAAGGAGTGGGGTTGGTACGATGTTGGGAGATGAAACCTTAGGTCAATACACCCCTATAGAACTTGTGAGGAAGAAATGAGCTTCCACCCACAAGCCAAATATAAGAAAATAAATGGAAAATATTTAGAGGTTGTTTTGGTTACCTAAGTCATTCAAATCTTGGAGAGAGCATATGTGACATTTTTTTGACAAGACCAAACAAACAAGGCAATAAACTAAGATATGTTGGTCATCTGAGCTCCTTAAATGGGATGGGGGGATACCATACACACAATAGTTTATAATTTTACATAAAAAAAGAATCTAAACTATGAAATTTGAAACTAGCTAATAACCAAAAATAAACATAAGTTAAAAAAATCTCTTAAGAGGTGCAACTAAATTGTAAGTTCCTTTTAATAGCAATAACTAAAATATGATTGAAATTTTGTCCCCTTGGATTTTTTTTCACTTGTAAAAACTTTGAAACTTAAAATATAAGTGTGATTAGGTTGATTTTAAACACCAAACAAAAGTGTATCTGAGATTTTGAAGTGTCTAAGCCTCTCTCTCCACCTTAGTTCCTTCAAAAATGTTTGGAGTTTGTTTGTCTCTAGGCCAAAAAGTAAATGAATAAACAAAATTCCATTTTAAGCTCTCAAGTTTTATGAAAACATAGAACAAAGTTATCATTACATAGCCTGAAGCTACCATTTTCACGAAACCACCATTTTTTTGCAAACACAAGCACAAATAGAGATCAGTTTTGGTGAATTCATTGTTAAACAGGGTGAAGCCATTGGTTAGATCTAGAAAATAAAGTGATCATATTTGACAAATAGGTGAATATTCCAAAATCACATGTAATTTTCCCTTGTGAAGCCACTATTTAATAGGGTTGAAGCTGCTATTTAGCAGGGTTAAAGCCACTGATTCTAGATAGTGAATCCACAATTTATTAGGTCAAAGACACTATTTCAAATCCATCATTTCTACATGAATAAATATAAAAAATATATCTATATAATGGTGAATATGCCAATACACAAGGAAAATATACCATTTACACAAAAAATAAAATGATGTTAATTTCAAGGCTAAAACTAGAAACTTGAATAATTGAATGCATTTGTTAGAAAAACTAAAGCTAGCATATCATTCTCCTTGGCCATACAGGATGCATGGTCCCACCGGCCATGCCATTATGTATCTTATGATTTTTAAGAGCACATAAACATTTATTAGTTCCTTATTAGTCCAAATGATAAAATATCAAGCATAACAATACACTAAAACTAAACACTCTTGCCTAAAAACTAGGAGGAGCATAACATAGTAAATCAGATAACAAAATAGAGGTAAAAATAACATAAGTAATTTACCTCCTTTATCAAATTTGAAGTATACTTATTGGCATGAGGTTGTTTTTGCTTGGAATATGATAATTAGAGTCTTCTAGAAATGTTTTTGCATGGTGGTATCACTTCTCTAATGGTAACTTATGGCTTATTATGAAGCTTGGCATAAAATTGGCTTTATAACACTACTCTCAATGGATTCTTGAAGGCATTCCTTTAGAATAAACCTACACACAATTTTTTTTTGAATATGGTGTGGTCACTTGTATTTATATATCTAAGAACTAACTCTAAACTTACAGAGGTTAGGTTAAATGTTACCTTTGATTGAGTCTAAAATAACCTAGGTTGAGTCAAGTTAACCCTAGGTTGGGTCAAAACACTCATGAAATATTGAAACTTTAGTTTTATATATTTGTGAGGCATGAAAAATCACTTTATATATTTTTGAGGTTGTGACTCATTATTTTGGAATATTTAGGAATTAATAAATTGCTTTATTATCTCCTTAGACCTTTGAATTTATATTTGGCTAAAAATTCCTTTTTTCGATAAATGAAATTCACTAATTTGATTTATAATTTTTATTTAGGCAAGTTAATTAAGATTTTCAATGTAATTAATATTTATTAGTGATTTTTGGATTTTATAAATTTGTTTAATTATTTTGAATTAATATCCTAACATATCAAAAGTGTCAAATTACTAGGTCATAATTTGACTAGGTTGAAACCAAACTAGGTTATTGTGCATACATGGTAATACCCCAAATAAGCAAGCCTCACCATGTTTTTTAAAAATTAAACCCCTTACATGGATGAATTTGGAAATTCAAGTGATTTATAGGCTTAAATTTCATCATGTACTATAAATTGAATTGAATCCTGATTTAGGAATGAAAGTGACCAAAACTAAGTGTCTACATTTACTACCATTGATTACTTCACCAAGTGGGTTGAATCCATGACCCTTAGTATAATGAGAAGGAATAAAATCACTAAGTTAATCCTAAACTACTTTATATGTCTATTTAGGGTTCCCACCATAATCATGGTTTACAATTGGTTGGGCTTTCAGAGCCTTTAGATGCTTGAGTTGGATGAATGTTTTGATTTCAAATTATAATTCTCCTTCACCTATTACCCATATGATAATTGGTGGGATAAAGCTTAAAAAAAGATGTTGAAGAGGATTCTCCTCCATAAAATTTTCAAGTCTGAGTTAGACTAGCATCTCATGATCTGTCCACCCTTTAGTCTTATCAGACTAGTTTCCATATAGCCATGGGGGCAACCCTGTATGAACTAATCTATGGGTCTAAGGCTATTATCCATCTCAAGTTATTAACCCCATAATTTGGGGTTAATAACTTTGGGTTTCTTATTTATTAGGATGAGTGTGTCTCTCACTTCTCTGAGATTAAGCACTTGAATGAGCATCAGCTTGAATCGCTCGAGTATAATTGTGCTTATCAAAGTCACCAACACTATTAATTTGAGAAATTGTTATGACTTCATATTTTTTAATTAGGTGATATGGTTATTTTATTTCATAAGGAGTAATATAAGAATGGAAAAGTAGAACATAAGTGGTTTTGACCCTTTGTAATCATCACTTACATGGATAATCATGCTTACCACCTCTCCACCCTTAAGGGTGAATCCCTACATCACCTAATTAATGGGTTCCACCTTAAAACACTTCACATCTGAGGGCTCACATGACCCTCCTAAGAAACACACCTATATTGGTATGATAGATATTTCCTTTCCTATATCACCATTAACTACTATGTCACATGTATATGTGTGTGAACATGGGTTGTTGATTATCATTTTATATGTTAATCCAATGTATCTATTAGTTTACAAAGCATGAAATACACATATCACACAATAATCATATATACATGCGCCAAACATGTGAACTCGTGTGTGTGTGTGTGTGTCTCAAAAAATATACATGTTATCTAGGTACATCATATGGATTCAATTGAGCTTGTGATTGTAGGACCTAAAATTATTTTTGTTGTAATAACTCTCATGCCTTTCCCTACTGACTGGTTCTGCCTCATGTCTGCATCCAAGTAAAATAATAACTATCAAACACATATAATTATGTTTTTTCTGCTCTATGTTCTATCCTTTTAGCCTCTTTTCAAACCTATCCTAGGCCCTTTTATCTCTCCAGAGAGTAGGATGTATCCTAGTAGGTTAAACCATAACCTGCCTTTAGGTAATGTCATGCATTAACAACTAAGTAAAGACTTAACTTTAAGGCAAGACATGACTTAGGTTTTTGGTAGCCAAACAAGCCATATGGCTTTCTTAAACACCCTTTTTAGTGGCTCCATATTGATAAGGGACCTATCATTCCTCTGTTCACTACAACAACTCACCCTTAGGGTATTTAGCCTATTTAGAATACAATGGTAGTCTCTATTTTGATCCCTAAAACTAGTTTATCACATTTTTAGACCTTTCAAGTCTCCAAAGATGTATTGGCTTATGCAGTCCTCTTTAAATGCATCTCAAGATATAAATAGAGTCATTTTAATATTTTAGTTAGTAGTGTTACTACTTACACATGGTTTATCCTCTACTAACTCCCTCATTCTATTTTTCCATGGTATATATACATGTTATAAGTTGCTAGTTATGATTGTTTAGGACTTACTCTAGTCCTCTCTAGCTAGTATTTATCTTTCATAGGCCTCCAACCACCTCTCTTTACCTCTCAACATGACTGACATTGATCTCTTTCCTAATATTTTAGCTTTATCAATTATTCACTCCCATCACATAGATTGATCGTATCAATTTGTGATGAGATAATCCCTTTATAGTTGTGTCTTGCATCCTATAAACCCCATCATTATGGCCCATTATGTGGTAATTAACATTGATGGTGGTAGTCAAGGAAATGAAAGATTTATAGCTACAACTTAGACTATTTATGACCCATGGGGCCATGATATTAGTGTAGATGATTTCTTCCTTACTAGTGAGATGAATAATGTATATGAGTATAACGTGATCATTAGAGCATTGACCGATACCCATGCACTAGGTGTGTGTTATGTGAAGTTATTCACTATCTCACTATTAGTCATGTCTTAGCTCATTAGGGTATGGAACATCCTTATCATTGATTTAATCCCTCTCTTAGAGGTATTTCATGATTTGATCTCCTATTTTGAGGACTTTTATATCTCCCACATGCCTCGTTTAGAGAACACTAAAGTATATGAACCAGTGAATGCCATCCTGGATTTCATTTTTTGATTTCACTTTTTATCCCTTCTTATGTAGGATGTAGAGTTAAATTTTGAACTATAACTAGATCATGCAAATATAAGACTTCCCATTGGATCATGCTGTTGATATTTAATCCACCACTATTATCATTAGGTAAGTGAAAGTGATGTTCTCTATTTTTATGTCTCTTACTTTTTGTTTTGTCTTCTAAGTACTAAACAACACTTATTATTCTATTGAACATCAATTTATTGTATATTTGGGTTATATGTAATAATGATAATTTTACCCTATTCCTCTGTATGACTATATGTCTACTCATCATGCTTACCACCTAGTCATTGAGAGGCCATTTTGATCTAAAATAACTCTCTACAGATATTTTAGCCTTCCCACATTACACTGAGACCTTTTAGGCCTTCCCTCACCCCAAATAGACCTTTTTGGATCATGTTAGGACCATGTGGGAACTTTGGTAGCCTAATCACTAGTTCTTAGTAAAACTAATGGCCTAAGTTGCATGTTTTCCTCCTGGACCATAGCCTAGGCTTCCACCTATTCAATACTACCTATTTTAGTCCTATCTATTATCAAATAGATAAAAACATTGTTTTTTGGTGAATTTAAATTGGGGAATCCTTATATTAGGTCTAAACTTACCTCTTAAACTCTCTTATTGACTTATTAATATCTCTTCATCTTTCTTGAGTTTATCTTCTATACACTACTTAATTTTTCATCTCTCTTAAACTTTCATCTTATAAATTCACAAATTCACTAATTGTTCAACCTAAATTGATTAAATGATTCTTAGTTTTTCATACTCTTATTGCAATTTCTCATACCCTATGTCAATTAACATTGCACATGATTTATGAACTTGGATTGGCACTCACGTTTCCTATTTTTTCATGCCTCACTCTCTCTCTTGGATTGTTCAACATCAAACTAGATAGATCTCATCTCACAACTCTTTTTTCCTATAATTAAATCAAACTTAGACTCTCAATTGATGTTTATTGTATTCTTATTGACAACAATCTAAGGGAACATTGCTTACACAGTGGCATCATTCATTTTTTATATGTATTATTATTTTTAGGGTTATATATTACATTCTAGGGTTAATTTTATTTAGAATACTCATTTATCATAGGTTTTCAAATGATTCACATTTCCTTTTGAATTTTTTTCTTGATGAAATTATCTTTCATTTCCTAGTTTTTCATGCTTCTGAATCGTCATTTCTCCTTGAATTTATTACTTATTTATATAGTTATAATTTCATAGTTAAAAGACATTTTTTCTTTTATTTACTTGCATTGTTGTGGTTAGACTAGTTAGAGATGTATTTCTATGAGCTTGATCACACTAACCCTAACTTGTTTTTACAAGTCCATCTTTGGTCTAGTCCAATCTATAAATCTAGATAACTACATCAGACCTCTAGTGGGATCCTATGTCATTCATCCTAATAAGTATTTTATTCTTACTCATTTTCTAAACCCTAGTAGCTCATTTGGATTCTTGGAGATATAATTATATAGACAATGAACATGTTTGTCATGATTATGATTACACCTATGATTCTAATTATTAAAAATAATAGGGTTGGTATAATATTGAAAACAAAATGAATACACTAATTATGAATAAGAAGAGATTAATCCCTTTACTTCTTTGCATTCTTCTTTGAATCATACACTAGAAACAGATGAGAAAAATATTTATGAATACATTCATATTGCTAACATGTCCCATGTTCTAAAAATTAAATATTATCCCTTATAACACATCATTTGTCTTTAACATTTTCCACGACACTTCATCTCAATAAATTTTATAAAATAAAAAAACATAAATCCTACATAGAAATGGAAAATTAATGTGAAATTCCTTCTCTCTCTATAGAAATGAAAAAGAATGCAAAATTCATTCTCTTTATGTACATGGAAAAAGAATATGAAATTCCTTCTCTCTCTAGAAATGGAAAAAAGAATGTGAAATACCTTTTCTCTCTATAAACTAAAAAATAATGTGAAATTCCTTCCCTCTCTTTAGACATTCTAAATGATAGAAAAACATGATGATTCTTTCTCCTCTCTTATAATACAATGTCAAAATATATCTTCACATAAGCTTTATATTGAAATAATATGTGATGGACATCCATGTAATGATAATTTAATTATGTAATGATACATATTCAAAATGTGTCTCTATGGAAGATAATGTTAAACATGAATGTGATGACTCCTTTTAACCTATATCTAGTATAAAACATATTATGCCTAGACCTTCTTCATCCATTCAAAATAGTCTACCTATGGCAACTTACATTAATAAGATTTAACCATTAAATGAACCTATTAAGGATATTAGTATGATTTCTTAAGAAATTATCTCCTTAATACATGTTATGGGTGCCTTACAACATAAAACCTTAGAAATAAAAGCATATCATGCTTGGGTTGATTCTAGTGCTATATATGGAAACATAATTATGCATAATATTCTAAATGCACAATTATATCACAAATTTCTCATGTCTAAATTTTTAATGTTTAATAGAAGTAGTGATCCATATATACATATTAGAGACTTTAGAGCTTTAATGGAAAAATAATGGTAGTCATATTTTGATAAAAACATTTCCAAAAAAATTATTTGGAAATGCTTTTGATTGGTTTCACTCTTTGCCTAGTGAATCCTTACACTCCCATATTGAGTTAGAAGAGATATTTTTTAATGTGATAAATTTATAGTAATGGACAAAGAGGTGCATATGAATATTTAAATTATCTTAATCAATTAATTAAATTCTATTTGTGATTACATTTTATATTTAGAACTTGTATGTACCAATTGATATACCAAGCAACAGATTTAGAAACATAATACATATTTGTAAGGGTCTTGTCTATCATCTCAAAGTAAATTTGATTTATTAAAATTATGATTCATGTCAAGATATTTGTTTTAATACTCTTGTACTATAATAAGAATCGATACCCAATCCAAATCCCAAGAAAGTACATAAAGACATTAATTTATAGAAAGAATTCAAACATAATGAATCCAAAACAACAATTTTGATTCTTAAGAAAATATTTTTTTAAATTAAAATCAAGTCAAGGTCCTAAGTAAATGGAAATAATCATTTTAAAAATTAGGACCTAAACATAATAAACCTACCTTCAATACACAAAAATAGTCAAGTTTGGTAGTTGTAGAGATCAACCACATGATATTATAAATATATTATTATATAATTAATTCACTCTACATTTTTATCACTATCACCCTCATTATCATCTTGAGAAAGTAAAAGGAAAACCATTTTGAATCTAACATGGTCTTAATGAAAATTGAGATAATTATTTTTATGCATTACAATAAAAGATTACACAACTTGAAAATATATGGGTTATTACATTTGTAAAAGTTGATAATGGGTCAACAAGATCTGATTCCCCATATTCTTATACTATCCATTTGATGAAGACTAAGATATCCTAGGGTATTATTGCAAAGAAACCAATGACCTATCATAATTATAAGGATGATTTTATTAAAACAAGATATTATTTTAGTTTACCTTCTACCATGATTGATTTATCCTAGGACATTCCCATTGTGAAACCAATGGTAACTTGAGATCTTATAGAAAAGAACCTAGATAAGTCATAATTGTGAATGATAAGACACAACATGATGTGGGAATATATACATCTCCTTCCAAAAAATTATGGATACCAAAAGTGAATTAAGAACCTATAGACCAAGGATGAACATAACTCAATAGTATCTCATAGCAAAATCAAGAAAAAGAGCCTTATTAGAATATTCCATAAAAGGTTCATTAGTTGGCTCCACATGATTATAGTAACTTATTATACCTTGGTTGTTTGGGGAATTATTTTTTAGCATCAATGAAAAATATTGGTACCATGGAGTAATCTCATTAGGGAGAATATTATTCTACACATGACATCTATATAAATTTATGAATCATAATAATCAAACCATGTTTGGGTAGGAATAAATGTTAAATTAATTCATGCCATGTTTGGTGAAATTATGAGGGAATTTAAAATGACACGTAATAGGGATAAGGAGAAGGACAAATCAAAGGAGAAGGATTAGGACAAGGGGCAACAACAAGCATAAGGGAAGGTTTCAGTGTCATGGTTAAGGGTAGGAAATCAAGCAAGTGTCAAATATTTTGGTTTGGGAGGGAATACAATGGTAACAATGACAAGAAATATCATATAAAGGTTCTATTAGTAGTGATTGAGGAAGATAGAGAATGGTGGGATGAAGAAGCAAAGTCTAGAATATTAAGTGCCAGTTGGAAAGGACAGTTGGTAGGGTGCCAAGAATATATTCTAAAAAAAGATGCCAAAAATTTCAAGCCCTTAGTTTTAAATAGGGAAGAAAGAGAGGTAGTTTTGAAGGAGAAATATCAATCTAAAACCTTTAATGAAGAGTATAAATTGATATAGTCATATTTAGATAATAATTTGGAACCATTGGGAGATGGAGCGAATATTGGTGAAGCTAGGGTTTTGGAATGGGTCTCAGATCCTTTTACTTCCAAGATTGTGCCCTACTTTTTAAATGCATGGGAAAATGGCTAGTTATTAGAACAGTTGAAATTTGGATCAAGGAAAATTTGGGTTTGACTATTTTAGTAATTTTTCTCTTTAAAGGGTTTTTTGTGGCTCTCTTTCAATCTAAGGAATAAAAGGAAAAAGGTTTTTGAAGATAAATCCTAGTCCTTTAATGGTATGGGTTTGTGGATTCAAAATTGGAGCCCTAATTTTGATCCACTAAGAGTTCAGAGAGGAATTTATCTAGTTTGGATAATATTCTATGGATTTCCTTTAGAATATTGGACTGAAGATTGTTTGTCTACCATGGGAGGGCTTATGGGCTTAGTGATAGAAGTGGATGAATCCTCACTAAAAGGTGGAAAGGAATCCTATGCTTGAGTTATAATTATGCTATATTTGGATCAAAATATTTTAGCTCATATTGTTTTCAAGATGAATGGAAGAATTTGGAACCAAAGGATTGATGTGGAAAATATCCCTTTTATATGTTATAAATTCCATCAACTAGGTCATATTCAAAATTTTTGTAATAAAGGTAGGAGTTCTCCTCAAACCAAATCAATATAGATGGTATCCTAATGGAGGCCTAAGAAGATTAAAAAAGGGATAATTCATGGAAAGAATGGAATTGAGAAGGAAGGACATTAGACAAGGGTAGATGAGGCTAGATGGAAATTGCATTCTTAGAAAATAGGTGAAATAGAAGATTTGATTGAAAAATTGGGGATAATGGATGTAATTTATCTAGATTAGATGATTAATATCTATGAATTTATTGAAAAATAATCTTAATCCATTATATTTTTAGTCCTTAAATATAAACAAAACTCTACATCTCGAAAGAGTATGATGCTTTCTAGGGAAGAAGATAAGGATGTGATGATTTCAGAAGAGGAGTTGTTAGGATTAGAAAAGGAATTAGAAGAAGACTTATAAGGGGAGTTGAATTCTAAATAAGTTATCTCTCTATCTATAAAACTTATTTTAGATTCTCCAATCCTAATTTTGGGCCAAAAATAAAGATGGGAAGGAAATCCAAAGAAGATATTATAGCAAGAGAGATTCTTGGAGGTAAACAAGGAACTCTAGAAGTGTTTATGGATGTTGTAAGGTGAGGGGTGGAATTTAATCCATTGAAATAATTAAAATTATATATGATAATGTTATGGGTTTGAATTAACTTACTAAGAGATGATTGATAAAGCATATTTTGAGGGTGGAGAAATTAGATGTCTTGTTACTAAAAAAAATTAAGTTAACTATGGGAGAAATAGAAGGTTTTTTTAGTATGCCTTGGAAATGTTAAAAAGGGGTTTTTGTAGAAGAAATAGGAGCATCAAGTGGCTTGGATCTTATTTGGTCTCCATTTTCAAATAAATTGGAATAATTTTATTCAAGTCAAATTTGGAAAGTTTGCAAAATTTCAAGTTATCTATCTGATTTATAGTTTCTATTTTTAAATGTTTATAGACCTCAATGGACTCCTTTGAAAATTATCTTTTGGTCTAAAATTTCTAATTTTTTGAACAAGTTTCAAGTAGAAAAGTTCATTTTATGGGGAGATTTTAATTCCATTTTAAATTTCAAATAAAATCAAGGAGTGATTTAAGGCTCTCATATTTCTCAAGAATTTGGTATGTTTGTTTCAAAGAATGATTTGGAAGATGTTGAACCAAAATATAGTTGGTTCACCTAGAATAATAGGCATATAAGGGTTGAGAATTTTTTTAAGAGATTTGATAGATTTTTAATTTATTCCCAATGGAATCATAGCAAAAGGAAATTAGATTACTGGGTGTTGCTTCAGGTAGGTTCAAATCATTGGCCAATATCCTTGAAAATTGATTTTGATTCCCCCTGACAGATGTCCTTTTAAGTTTGAATTAATGTGGATTAGAGATCCCTCTTTGTTTGAGATTATTCAAGACTACTGTAATTAATTTCCATTACCACTATGGTCTAGAATGTATCAGATGAGTAAAAGGCTACATTTTGTAAAAGGTAAACTCAAGATTTGGAATAGAGAACATTTTAAGAATATCTTTCATGAAAAAGTAAGGTTTGAAATTGATCTTCATAAATTAAATGAGAATATATTCAAATGGCGAATGGACGTGTTGATGTATGATATTTAAAATTACTTGAATAATGATTATGAAGAAATGTTGTACAGAGAAGAGATTTTTTAGAAATAGAAATCAAGGGAGAATTGGCTCAAAGATGGTGATAGAAACTCAATTTTTTTTCATCTTTCAATTAAAGATAAAATAGAGTTTACTAGGATAGATGGTATTTGATCTAGGCATGGGTTTTTTTGGAATATTTAGAGGAAATTAAATCTAAATATTCTCAATTCTTTCAAAATTTGCTGAATGAAGAAGAATTTTTGTATAGAGAAGTTTTGAATTTATTTTTTCCTCTTATTCCAGTTGTGATTACTCAAGCTATGAATTAAAGGCTTATGGATACCTTATCTTTAGAAGAGGTGAAGAAGGTGGTATTCTCTATGACTAAGGATAAATCTCTAGGTCCATATGGTTTCTCAGTATCCTTTTTTTAATCTTTATAGGATTTTGTGGGAGTAGATGTGTGGTAAATGGTGGAAGAATCCAAAATAAAAAAAAATATTGTCCCATATTTGAATATGATATTTTTATCTTTGTTCCCTAAAAGAGAATATCAAACTTCCTTAAGTGATTATGGACCAGTGTATTTGTGTAATATTATTTATAATATCATCTCTAAGGCCATTTATTTTAGACTAAAACCACTACTAGAGAAATTAATTTCTATAGATTAAGTTAGGTTTATGCGTGGTAGAAGCATTCAAGAAGGGATTACTATGGATCATGAAATTATTAATTATCTATTACATAACCATAAAAAATGCATGATGGTGAATTTAGATATAACTAAATCTTATGATAGGGTGAATTGGAGGTTCTTGTTTAAAATCTTACATAAATTTGGTTTCAACAAAGATTGGGTGAATGAGTCTTTAATTGTGTTTTGAGCCCTAAGTTTTTAGTGTTGGTAAATGGTTATCCATAAGGTTTTTAATCTATATCTAGAGGTTTAAAGCAAGAGGATCCCCTATCCCCTTTTATTTTCATCTTGATGGTTAAATATTTAGGAAGAGAAATAAGGGAGGATAAAGAGAGGGGTAAGATATAAGGTCTTTAAATAGTTGACAATATAGAAACCCTAATGCATCATCAATTTGTAAATGACACTTTTCTCTTTAGGAAGGTGGTGATTGAGGAAGAGATGTAGTTAAAAATAATCCTAAAAATATATGAATAAGCTTCTAGGAAAATATTGAATGAATGTAAATCTGAAATTTATTTTATCAATTGTTTTCATTAGGAAGAAATCAATTTAGGAAGAATCTTACATTTCAAGATTGGTAAGCTCCCTATAAAATATTTTGGGGTTAATTTATTTAAAAGAGAAGGAAAAGCTAAATAATGGAGGTAACTATTAGAGAGATTTAAATCCCACCTAAGTTCCTAGAAAGGTAAATGGTTATCCCTTACAAGTAGGATCACGTTGATTAAAGTTGTTCTTATTTCTCTCCATACATATTATTTTTCTATTTTGAGACCTCTGGATCAAGTTATTATAATGATGAATAAGATTATGAAATATTTTATCTACCAAATTTATGGAGAGGATATCTGATGAAATGGGAAAATATCTGTAGAAGGAAACAAAAAGGTGGAGCTAGTATAAAATATCTTCAATTGTAGAATCTTGCCTTAGGGGCTAAACGTGTTTGGAAAATGTTGAATGAATCTAATAGACTATGGTGTAGACTTCTTCAGGCTAAATATCTAGGTTATGAAGTCCTAAAAATCATTTTATCAATATTAAACCTACCTAGAGGGTCCCATGTTTGGAACTTCATGTTGAAATGTAGATTGATCATATCACTGCATGTTTCTTGGATAGTTAATAATGGAAGGAAAGTAGATTTCTGGTAGGATTCTTAGAATGGACATCATCCCTTGGTAGATTTTTTTAAAGGATTAGAGTTAAAATATTTTTTATAAAGTCTTTGGGGATGTAAGGTGGAAAATTACTTGGACCTAGGTTCTAAGGAATCAAGAGTAGTCTGCAATTGGAAAAGGCTATCAGATCTTCCTTTACCATAGGCCAAAATTAGCTTATTAGAAGATAGTATACTTTAAAAAAATATATTTTTTAATAATAAATAGGATCAACTTCATTAGATTAGAGCTAAAATAGATGTTTATTTAGTAATACTTGGTTATTAGATGGTAGAAGTTGTGGATGTTTATTTAGCTTGGGAAAATATCCTTTGTTGGGGTAAGGAAGGTCTTTAAAAGGTAGGGGATTTTGCATGGTTAGTAGTTCATAGTCACAATCTCACTTAGGATTGCCTAAGAAAAATGGGGTTTATTGGGTCATATAGATGTTGTCTTTGTAAGGTGGAGGAAAAAACTATAGATCATTTTTTGTTCAACTACTCCTTTTCAAATTGGTGTTGGATATAGCTTTGTAGTAAATTCAATTAGAGATGGGCTTGGCTACCTACTCTTTTTCAAGATTTTTCCTCTTAGCTGGTTGGAGATGTAAAGCATTAGATTTATATTTTATGGAGATGTATCCCATCCATTATTATCTAGAAAATATATAAATAAATAAATGCCAATAATTTTAAGAATAAATAACATCCACTACAAATGGATCTTTCTATTTTTGAAGTGGTGTCTTCTCAAATTTAGTAGAAGCAGGGTTTTTTGTCCCAATGGGATATGTATATGGGTAATAATTGGAAACATATTAATCTTCTTGTTGAAGGTCCAATTATAGATACTAAGAATAATAGGAATAGAAAGGAAGAAATCTAGTCTCCTCCACAACCACGGTGGTTTAAGCTTAATTTTGACAGTGCTTATTGAGGGACCCTAGGGGCTTCAGAGGCTAGTTGTGTAATTAAGGATTGTAGTAGATCCTTAGTAAGAGAAATGTCATTAAAGTTAATAGATGGAATGAATAATGAAATGGAAGCTCGGGCATTGATTTTGATTATTAAGTTTAGGTTTGGAATGTGGTATCTCTTCTCTAGAAATTGAAGGGAATTATTAGGTGGTCATTTAAGCTTTGAAAAATTAGAAGGCCAAATAAATAATTTTGATGAGTGGAAGTGTTCATATTAATTTTGAGAAATCAATTTAGTGGAAAATTTTATGGTGAATGTAGTTATATGTCAACTAGTGTCATCTAGAATTGATAATGTCAGAGAAGGATAGAGTGACTATGTGGGGATTGAGCAGATTGATTTTTAATTTTTAAGTTTGATTTTTTTTAAAATTTAATAATTTAAAAATTAAAAAATAAAAATAAAAAATAAAAAATAAAAAATGTTAAATTATGTTTTGAGGTGGCAACAAATATGTTTTTTGGTAGATGAGTTGGAGGTAAAATGACACCAACATCATTAATGACTACATTGATAGAAATCCTCTAAGTTAGATGGATTCATGATGTATTTTTTATGTGATGTGATCAGAGTTATATATTTATTTGTAAGGGGAACCATGGTTGGTTTTCAAGTTTGTGTTTTTTGGCTGGGTTGTGTTTTTTAGCATGGACCTAGAGGGCATTGAATCAATAAGATGGTTGTTAGTTTTTGGTTTTGTAAAAGAAAGACAGATAGGTTTTTCAGGTAATATATCTAATATGATATTGTTTAATGTCTTATGTATTCCTATCATTGAAGTGGTAGAGGTGGTGGAAGAGGTGTTGGGTGTGGAGGTGTTGGATGTCAATAGGAGAGTGCCAGTTAATTTGGACCTATCATCCCTTTTTTCAATTAATCTATGTTTGGTGGTTTTAGATAGGGACCAAATTAAATAAATGATGGATTTATTCATTTGTCCAGATCATAGGGAGGGTCTTCTATCAAAAATAAACTTGCTTCTATTAGGTCCCTTTCCAATAATGCCTTTCTTAGGTAAAGATGGTTTGGGATTTACTTTGTGATCTATTTTTTGCCTTTTGGAAGCTTGATTCTTGTCTTTGGTTATTTTATCCCAAGAAGTATTATATCTGTGTGTGTGTGTGTGTGTGTGTGTGTGTGTGTGTGTGTGTGTGTGTGTGTGTGTGTGTGTGTGTGTGTGTGTGTATCTATTATGGTGAGAAAAATAAGGAAGGGTTAAAAGGTACATCCATGATGCTATTGAGGATCTGTTGCTTCCAGTTTCATAATTGGAAGTTTGGAGGGCTTAGAGATAGATGCCAGAGAGATTGAAAGAGATTAAATGATTGGTGAGAGGAGTGGTATGGGGTTTATTTAAGGATCCTCCTTGGTGGAGAGTAAAGATTAAATTAAAGTTGGATCAGGGGATCTATAATAAAAAGTTGAATTTTCTACAAGTAGATGTTATTGTGGGTCCAAATTTAGGAAAAGAGTTAGAAATTTTCTATCCAACTTTAGGGGAAATTGGTCAAGTGGAGCTTGTTTCTTAGTCAAGGAAGAAATCCAAGATGTTAGATTCTAGTAATATGGTTGATAGTGATAGGAAGGTCATTGACGTGATTATTCTAGATTAATAACTAGAAAAACTTTTGATTAGTTTGTGGTAGAAAGGTAGTATTTTGTTCTGTGTACCTATCTTTAGTTTTATGTTGATATTTATAAATTTTGGAAATATATGTTTTCAAAAAATTATAAAAATAT
>JARHVA010006085.1:820000-895000 GCA_037957365.1 Torreya grandis | reverse complement strand
CTAGTATTTTTATTATCTTAATGATTCTATTTATCCACATAACACCTTATTGAGAAGTGTTGTCATTGATGTCAAGGTCAAAATAGATGTCATTACTGTCAAAGACTAAAGCTGATGTCAAAGTGCATCTAGTAAAGATTCATGGTGAAGTGGTTTGTGACAAGGAAGTATTGATAAGAGATAATTTTAAGGCAACCTATTGTCTCTTTTTTTAGAGATATTTTTAAGGTATGCCAATTATTTTTATGAGGTTGATGACATGTTTTTAGGTCAAGATAAAAATACAAGGTAAGTATACTTTTGAGCACTAATCTTGAGGTGTATTATCATATCATGAACATATTCATGAAGAAGTGTTTAAATATGTTTTTTTTACTATCTAAGGATCATACAAGACATATGATCAAAGTATTGATGCATCAAAGAATGCTTCAAGTCTAGTTTTCCATCTTTAAGAGCTTGAGAAACCTAGTCATGACATTAATCATCACATGAAGACACCTTATGAGAGGATATGAAGATGGTTGTATATTGAGATAGATACATACATGTATTATTAGATTATTTATGATGTTCAAGAATTCATATGAAGTTTTTTAACACTTAGGAAAGATTCAAGGTAATCCTATGGGGGTAAGGTCTTAAACTTAAGCATGCAACTAGAGTAGTCCTAGACCTTGCCTAACTCAATAAGGTATCATGAAGTGTTATCAATACCTATGGAGGATACAAATTAGTGATATAGAATGTGGAAGTTTTTTTTTTTCATGTGAGTAAGGTGGATATTTCTTATACAATAGCTAAAACGTTTACTTTAAGGCCTAATATGAACTACAAATCCAAAGCTTAAAGAACAAAGAAAGAGATGGTGATAAAATAGGGTATGAGGTTCAATTACCAAATCATTAATGGATAAATGATAATTTATGGAGGTTTTACATGATGTTTCAAGTTTTTTGGTTAAGTTTTAGGTTTTGAGTTGAAGAAGAAAGCATGAGATATGGTTTTAAGGTTTCTTGTGTACATAGAATGAAGGGTTCTCAACCTGAGAAGGAATTTCATGTGTTTGTTAGCACATGTAACCTATGAATAACAATATAATCAATTTATGGTAGATGGGTAAGTTTCCTATCTCAAAATTCCAAGTATTGGTTTCTAGATTAAGGTCCTAAGATTTATGAATGATCGTTAAGACTATAAGGTAGCCTTAACCCTCTCTAAAACCCTAAATATGACCTGATATGGAAGATCTTGTTGGAAATGGATTAGAATGGATTTTATGATCTATTTTTATTATTGGATCATGTATTTTACTCTCACAAGTACCTCCAAGTGGAATTGGTATATTATATGAGTAAGTGGACCCTATAGGAAAATCCATATTTCTCAAAAAATTTATAGTGTAGGTAGAGTTGATCGATTCAAAGTTGATAAATATATGGAGGTTTTATATTGAGACTTATATATTATTAAAATTTGGGTTTAAAATTAGGTTATATACTTCAAATATGTTAAACTGATCATGGAAGTTGACTTATCACTAAAAAGGCCTAGTGAGGAAGACAGTGAGAAAAATAGGTAGAAGCGGGAATGAGATTATGGATCCAATTACATAGGGTTTTTGTTAAATAAATTTAAAATATATACCTATTGGATATAATATTTTTATATTATTATATATAATTATAAATGTGCTCTCAAATTGACCTATCTAACATAGTGAGGTTTGTATATAGTTAAGACATGAGATTGGTCTGTAAGACTAGTATTGATATTTGAGCCTATAATATATATATATATATATATTTAAGTTTATATAAGTATGATTAAGGATAATATAAACCAATTTTAAGTTAATTATATTTATTATATATGTGTTTAAATTTAATTTTTTAGGACTATGTTTTTAGGGATGATGGCAGTTTTCTATTTGTTAGTAAGATTGATGTTCCTTAGTCATTATGACTATTTTGGAAGTATTTCATGCATATTATGGTGTTATAAATATATAACTAAATTATTTTTATGATTTATTATTCATATGAAGTTTTATCTCAAGTTTTGGAAGTCCAAGTATGCATAACTAGTTTCTAAGGTGTTTTGATAGACTTTAGTAAGCTGAGTGAAGAGTTGTTCTTGAACAATTATATCCTACACAAAGATATACCAATAATGTGGTGATGTTATATATATGTCATGGGATATTATAAAATCATATGGATTGTTTTAAGTTTCCTATATTGATGTTTGAGGTCAAATTGCTAATGACTAAATTCTAAGCAAATTAACAGTTCTAAGTCAGCTTTTTGATGGGATGTTCTTAAGTATTTGAGATTGATAGAAGTTATCTAATGGAATTTTTGATGACCTTGAGGTTATTAGGTTTCCATAAATATATTTTTTGTTCCTATAATATGTTTATATAAGTTTTATGAGCTTTGTCTTTTAAGATAATAATTTTGAGGTAATTAGGCCTAGTAGGTCTTTAATGCCTAATCATGATTTCAAGGTATAAGAAAAGGATTCGTGACTTATTGAGAATATAATAGGTCAATTTATATTACCAAATAAGTGTTTAATATTTTTGATTTATTTTTTGAGGTCCATCTAGGCCATAGAGGTTCAAGTTTTTCCATGGAGAGGATAGACCTAATAAGATGAAGTCTCCATGAGACCTAAAGAAGAAATAAGGCCTATTTGAGAAAGGTAAGACCTATAGGTACTCTAATAATTTTTTATTATTGAATATGAAGTGTTATAATATATATTACATGACTAACCTAAAATTATAAGAGTGCGTGGCCAACCAAAAAGGATATGGACAAGAAAAGTCTTGTATATATACTAGGCATTTTTAGGCCTAATACTAAGAAAACGAGTGTGTAGATGTGAATAAAATAAGAAGAGGATTGTGTGAGATTAAATAGGTGGTGAAACATATAAAATAAATGATATGAATTACTCATATACATCTAAAATGTTTCATGAGTGTTTTAATGATACTTTCAAGACATAAAAGGACTATTTGAGTGAAGTAGGTAAAGGACAACCTTTGCTTGTGTGAGAGGCAAAATTTGAGTGTTATAGAGAAAAATAAGACCATAATCAGTTGTGAAAGATAAAAAATAGAAATTTGTACATGATCATAGTGTTGATTTAGTCGATTCTTGATAAACAAGGGGGTTGTATACTCCTAGCAAGTTGGTGCTTGCTAAAGTCAAGCTGGTGCTTGATAAATTTAAGGGTTGGTGCTCCTTATTGGGTTGGTGATCAACTAAAATTTATTCATGGTATTATATGAAAAGTTTTCAAATATATGTTTTAATTTTTTTTATTCCCCTTGATGGTTTCCCACATATAATTTGAGTTCATGATTTTGTAGATTGATGTATATGCTTGTTAAAATATATATGTGCTTGTCTAATTATTATATGAGTGATTAAGTAAGTCTGTATATGAAATTTTAAATACTAATTCACTGCCCCACCCCACCCACCCGCAACCCCCCCCCCCCCAACCATTATTCAAGCACATATAAAATTCTTTTGTTCAGGGTTGCACACCACTAGGTCCTTAATTCAAAGATAAAGGCTCCTATATATACAAATTAATTATAAAGTATATTAGGACAATTAATTTTCATTGTAAATAAATATAAAAAATTACATAATACACTTGAAGAATTATTATAATTGAAATTAAAGTTTACAAGGGTAAATTTACATCTACATGTTTGTACCAAGGGTTAGATAGAAGAAAGAGTATATATGATTACATTCATAATTACACACATACACATTAGTGGGATAAATACATTAAAGTTTTATCTATCTTTAGAGTATTATATTGTAGTGTAGTATTTGGTTAGTTAGCAAGGGTTGGCCAAGGTCAGTCCAACTCAACCCTTTCACCTGACATCCCTATTTGTTATTAGATTGCTTGGGCAAAATTAAGGTTTGAGAATTCATATGTATCTATATAATTTAAAAGGTGATAAAAGGTAGAAACAAGAAGCATAGACACAAACATGTTATATTCAAATAAAATAAAGGTTCTCTTTGTATAGGGTTAGTGTTAACCATTGCTAATATATATTGACTATTAATATTGACCTAACCTGATGGAACTAACTAAAAGATAAAATGCAAGAAAAAACCATACTCAAATTCTTCACATAGTCCCAAGGCACATAATTTATAAAACCAAAACTAAAAATATCATCAAAAATAAGATAAGAGACTTTGTACCTCTTATTATACATTTATTGATATATTTAGCCTATATGTTTATCATAGATCAAATCAATTCTATGGGTACTTGTGTATACTATAAAAATATGAAATAAATGATTATTTTATTAGTGTCTATTATACTACAATTTTTAAATCCAAATTAGAGTAAAACATAATATCAAGTATTAGTCAATAATAGGGGCATGTTTTCTCTATCCATAAATATTCTCTATAGAACTAGACTATGATACACCACTATCTACACAAGGACCACATGAAAAATACCTAATAATCTCTTCCTATCCTCATATATGGCTAATATATATTAAAGCCTATCATTATCCTCATGTAATCTATTGTTCTCTTCTTGAAGATGGACATACTTGACAAAGATAAATAATCCTAAATCATAACTTATTAAAACTAGAAGAGGCATATATTACTTTCCCAATTATGATCTCAAATCATCTCTCTCTTTCTCTAACCATTATAATTTAAGCTATATAAACAATATAATCATGATCAAATATGAGTGCATGCACACCAAAAATCTCATCTAATAAGTCAACCAATCCACCTCTTAATGCATCATTGAGAATGTTATGGTTGAAAGTGTGAATGGATGCCTCTAAAATGGCTATTCAATATGTATTTCCTAAAAAAAAACATGTCATTTAATTAATAGACTAGTAAATTATAAATGTATGATAAAAAACAAAATAATAGTACACATATAATTACAATCATCTCCAACAAATTTAACATGATGTCCAATAGCCTAAGCATCTCCCCCACTCTTTTTTCCTTGACCCCAAGGTGTAACTACAACATTTTTAGTCATAATAGAAAATATAAGGTCGATATAGTCTACCAACACCATTAGGTGTAATTTTTACTGTAACCCACATCATCACTATTATCTATAACCATAAGGGGATCAACATATTTTGTAGGAAGTAATTTTATATCTTATTCAATAGGCTTTTCCATATTTCCTAGATGATAAGTGACCCTATGGTTCTATGTCCATGGGTATGTTGTTTTGGGTACCTATTTTATAGTGATAAAATGGTGAATCACCCACTCATACTGAAATATTTCAAACACACTAGGAAACCAATTATGTAACTATTGTCATTCAATTTTTCACTCTTACAGAGGTAGTTCAAGCCTAATTTAAATTGAGTGTACCATGGGATTACCCATAAGCATTTGGGTTACCTATAGTAGGGGTAAATCTCTATATTAAAATGGTGTCTACCTTAATTTGTCTTGAATACTCATCACCTATACTATTAGCTCATTTTCATGAAAAGGGAGAGAGAAAACATAAATTAAACCTATTATAATGAGATAATGCACCAATTTTAACCTGAATACTTCCAACCAATTACAATTTCACTTCAAGAAAAATTCTAATCTACACATAACACTAATCCAAATCTTCCTATTGCATTAGTATTTCTTAAGGAGGTTTGTGAAGCAAACTTGAGCTAGGAGGACTAAACACAAGGTTATGACATGAAATTAGTGGAGATACAACTCACTAAAAACATTAAAACTTCTTTGGAACACTTAAAAAGACTTTGAAAATACTTTTAAAACTAAACATGAATGTAAATAAAGACAACATGCCAAAGAAGAGAATCTACCATTTAAAAAGATCAACTAGTCTAACATACACATTGAAATGGTCCATGGATAAGGTAAAAAATATTTTTATTTATTTATAAAAGGATTAAAATGAGAAGGTCTTCACCATACTCAGGTGGAGGATCATTACAAAGCCAAAAGTAGCTTCTTATATAGAGCAAGTGAGAGAAAGAAAAGAAGGGCATAGGAGAGAGAGAATAGATAAGTGTCCAAGAGTTAAAATAATAAGAGGAGATATGAAAAAATCATAAAAAACTTCCAAATACATTTATATCTCCCTTGAAGATGATCTAACACTCCAAGTGGTGTGGGAGTTGAAATGCTTGCTTGACACCTTAACTAGCTCTTGAAAACCAATCTTTACCTTGGAATGTTGAAAGATAAGTGGAATTATTAATGGTTATATTATGTTATATTACATATTTTATATACTCTTGAAACCTCTCATCTAACCCCATCAACTTCTCATTGACACATCACTTCCATTTCTTGCTAGGTGTCTAGAGGACTCTTCATCTCCTTAGGCCAACTTTGCATAGAAGTGTCAAAACTTGAATTCTTATTATTTTACTCATCATAACTTCATGGATGGATTATGAAACTCATATTAAACATGAAATAATCCACTTTGGGGTCTCAAACTAGTCCCAACCATTCATTCTCTACCAAAAGCCTAAAATTAACCTTATTCCTTATTACCCTAGAATGATGCAAACATTCTTGTGTAGAGAGTTATATGGATTGTAGTGAGAATTTAAGGGATTATTATAGGATAAATTATGGTCTTATATCTCCATGTTAAATTTCATAATCTGAGAATGAGTGGAAGTGTACTTCTCTCTTGCTTCTCTCTCCTAATTAGGCCTCAATTAGGCCACCCTGCCAAGAGACTAAAAAATGGATCTATAGGATTCCCACACATTATAAACCCCAAAAAAGTGTTTTATTAACTTATATTACCTCTTATTTTTTCTCCATGCCAATTTTTAAGATATGATAACTTGTATAAACCTATCAAATAACAAAAATAATATTTTAGGGCCTATTTTGTATAATCTTGTACCTAAAAGTATGTTCCAATGGCATGGGGTAATGATCAAGGGATTATTGAACACGTTTCAGGTAATTTTGAATTTTTTATAATCCATATAGAGGCATTTAAGTTTATTTATCTCATCAAATCCTTATAGCTCTACCAAGTAGCTTGAAAATGCTTTGAGTTCTTAAGGATGATTCATAAAGCTTGGGCATGAATCCTCTTACCAATTACAAAAAATGGAATTTACCTAGGAAGTATAACTTCCCCTAGGATCACAAGTTCCATGAATCTCTGCAATATCATACCAAATAATGAAATTTAGCCTCTTGGGCTAATAACAAATATTTTGTGAGGCCTGAGAGTAAATTGGGTTGGTGAGAGGCATCCTAAAGTTGGTTTAAGATCCAGTGAACTCAAAGAGGTCTAAGATATATCCATAACATATTAAAATATTTATCCAACCACATTTATTCTATTATATTCCCTATAATGTCATTAGCTCAAACTTAGGGTTCTTTAGCCTGGCTACTCAACTTACCCTAACTGCCCACACTCTCTCATTTCTCTCCCTATCAAGGACTATAGCACAATGAAGTGTTTTTGTAGACAAATCACCATCTCCTTAGATTCTCTAAAGTTTAAACTTCACTTAAATAGACTGGCCATCATCTCTTCAAGACTATCCGGTAGGTTTGCCAATGTAATTAAGTCTATGTAGGGGTTTAAATAGGGTTGTTATGACTTTCAAGTCTCTATTACCTATGTCTAAAGCTTTTATAAAACTATATATTATAATTAAATTATATTCTAACATATTACCCTATTTAATATAACTAGGAGTCCTTTAGACTTCTCCAAATAATAAACTACTCTTGAATATGCAGCCCTATGTCTTTGCCTAGACTGAGAAGGTATAATGTTCAATGTTTCAATGTTCCCATCTTTAGTTGCTCTTGAGAGTGATGTGAGGCTCTAATTTACTTTGAAACTCATTTTTGACCCATATATAAACCTCTGTATCTCAAGCAACATGAACTTACTTCTCAGGATAGGCAAGTAAACTAGTTACTAATAAGGACTGTGTATATTCAATTATCGTTGTAACCCCTATTTACTCATTTCTCTACTATTCACTCTAAATCCATTCAATATCAATTAATTTATAAATTAAAGATTATTTATAAACTTTATAACACACATAAACCATAATCTTAGGTTTTTAAAACCTTGAGTCATTTAGGCACACCTATAGGTGATTAACTGCTTATGTTATGCATTTAGAATTAGTCTACCAACTTGGTGTTTGAATAACCCTATTTGAAATAATAAACCCTTCACACTCTTTTCATTATATTTAGATAGTTTATACTTTATTCAACACTTCTAAACTCTTTGTTTTTATTCAACACTTCAAAGAGTGTGAAGGGTTTATTACTTTATTCAATACTTTATTCAAGACCAATTCTCTCAACTAGCTGAGTCTAGGTGACTCTTGAAGGAATTTGATTATGTTTGATATTTTCTTGCTTTCTAAAGTCAATACCCAAACCCTTTAGTGGTTATGTTTCATATTTTTTTATCTTTATAATATTTTTTAATTCCTTAAGCTCCAAACATTACCAACCCCACTATAAATAAAAATTCTTAACTAGATGTAGGTGAGTTATCCATAAGGATTTAATTGTGCAGTCTTGAGTTTAACCTTTTCAAATTAGACCATGATGCCTTAAATTATCTAGTCATAATTTGGAGGTATTTATCACTACATAATAAATTCTATTAGCCTCTTCAAATCATATTTAAAACCTTTGTGTTCACTATTTCCACATATAATCTTGTAGGTGACTATAAGTCTATTATTTTAGTATTCAACCATCACTTGGCTCTTGGTGCTTGGAAAGTTTCCATTAGTCCATGACCTCATATTTAAACATATTACAGTGATTCAATGTTTGAATATATATCTTTTGATGTTTTCAACATTATATTTCTATTAGATTTGTAGACCTATGGGTTTACAAACCTATAGGTTTGTAACCTTGTGTGTTAGAGCTTTGAAAAGTGCAACTATGATAGTTAGGATTGATAAATCATTTCCTTATTTGGATAAACATACTATAACAATAAAAAATAACTCTTAATATATTTTAAATACATATTCAAGCCATTCAAATCACCATATTATGCATGGACATTCAGAACATAATTCAAAAGGTGAATGAAGATGTAACTAGTTTGAGACTTGTACATAATGTCTAAATAGTAATAATACTATTGCTGGATTGATAAGGATGGTAGGAAACCATGTATAACTATTAAAATACATTATACCCCTTGGAGAACCTAGAACATAAAAATATGAAAGTCATTTGTAAACAATGCATAAGAGAGACTTTGCTTGCCAAAGGACCATCCACATGTGCCACCATGATGGATGATTGTGTATGATTCATAAAAAAACATATTACAACTCACTCCAACTATTTTTATTTATCCTTGAGCTCATAATTTGTATTATAGTTACACCAAATTCATCCTATGGGCATTTAATCCTTCAAAAAAGTATCTGGATTCTTAGTGATTGTTCATATAGATAAGGGCACCAATCCAATGACCAATGCCACAAATTATAATCCTATATGGGTCCCAAAAATTTTCCAAAATATTAGCTCCATACTCTATCTATATGGTATTTACCATTTGATCAAATTTGGCCTTCACTAGATTTTGAATGGAGTGATGGAAGAGAGAGATTGTTTTTTGTAACTGTGGATCTAGAAACTTCTTCCAATGATTTTTCCTAACTTGTATAATCTTAAATTACACTCTTCAACTATTTTCACTTGTAAGTGACTTCCAAAATTTTGTACAACTTCCTTAACTCCTTGAGATGGCATTGAATTTCAATATTTTGACCTTGTTCTGATTCTATGATAGGTGTGTAGTTGTGTAACTAATCCAATATATTTGGAACATGTTTGATATGAATTTATCTCTTATGGGACTTTTTACATACATAAATGTTAGCCAAAAATCACATTTTCATGTATTTTAAACACCTTAAAGTTTCTAAAACATCATGAAATGTTATGATAATATGTTTAAGGCATAAAATGACCTTAATAAACTCTTAATCAACAATTACAACACTTTACCATGCCTTATCTCTCCATGATATGCCTAGACCACTATATGACCAAAACATGACATTACCTTAACTTCTCCAAACTAACCTTAAACAATGATAATAAGGTTTAATGAAGACTTCTAAGCACCATATAAGGCATGGAAAGACTATGAAAATACCATGAAAAGTTTGAATTTTAAGGGGGTGACTAATTTTGACTTGGGGTCAAAATTTGGTCAACATTCTTAGCAATTCATAGGGGTAGTAAGCCTGCAATGCTACTATGACCAGTAGCCTTATATGTCCATTAGGAAATCAGGTCTCATACATTCAGTTTTAGACTTGAAAAAACTTTGAAGATGACATAATAAACTGATTTGACCTTAAAACACACAAAACAAAGACAACAAGACACAAAGTAAGAACAAGACACATGTGTTATCAAGAACTTAGAAAACATAATAACAACATAAGAAAACTAAATTATACACAACTAACTTGAGAGAAAATTATCCTTCTTGAATCAAAAGGGAATCTTATACCATTTATTAATGCATGAAATGAAATAGGACATGAATTAAATTATCATTTGAACCTTATTTTTTGTGTCTTCATCTTCTTCATGCTTTCCAACTTCTTGGCATGATATCAAATGAAATAATGACAATGAAAACATGTCACCTATGAAGGTGAACTTATCTTGTGACTTAATAATGTGACTTAATAATCTTATCATTATGTTCTTAAATTTCAACTTTATCCAATGATGCTTCATATAATCACTTTTATTTGACCTTCATGGCATTTTGAGTGATATAAAACTTCTCATCAATTACTGCAAGCTCATCAAGCTCTTTAAAGAGATTTGCATACTCAATTCAATCCTCATCATTTTACTCAATGAAGACATCTTTTTTGATCTCATTATGCACATTAACTTTAATGGGTAACACAACCTTACAAAGGATATTAATCTCTTGAAGGAGTTCAATATGCTTCTACCAATCATCTTTATCTTCTTTATTCTCAAGAACCACAACTTATTAAACTTCATATTTATTAATTGAAGAGTCTTCAAATTCAAGGTTGTATGTAACTTCAACTAACTTGGATGGCATAGTATATTATTCTTGTAACACACCATCAAGAGGCAAGGCATCTTCAAGAGTCTCTTCAAAATGAATTGTAAGAGCTATGGGCTTTTGAAAAGCCTCAAACTCATGACAAATCTCATTTAAATTCTACCATAAATCATCTTTATCTATGGATTTAATATTAACTTTGTCTTCTATTATTTTTTCAAAACTAACCTCTTGACATTACTCATGAGTCTCAACCAACTCAACTAATGTGAAGTTATTCTTCAAAGTTTGCTCTTCCATAGCTTGATCAACTTCTTTATGAGCTGCTGAAAACATATCAAGGTCATCTCTTCCTTCACTCAAAAATATTTATTTGTGTTTATATTTACTAAGGGGAGTACCTATAGTGAACTCTTCATCATAGATACTTTAGTCATCTTCTTGATCAACTACAAATTTAGCTTGATCTTCTTCACTTATCTCCCATATGATGGGTTCTTATTCAAGAGGTGGGAGGGTGATGAACAAGTTCATGGGTTGGAGAGGGAGTATGAGGTGTGGTGTATGTCTCATGAATGGGATTGGGGATGGAGGTTTCATGAAAGGACTCTTGAGGAGATGAAAAGTTGGGTTGGGAAATGGAAGATACATTTTCTTCAACATTGCCTTCTTGAGGCTCTTCAAAAAATTTAGGTTGATCTTCAAAATTTTGATTTTCCCACCTATCTAATATATTTATCCACCATTGGATATAACTTCTCATCTCATATAAATAATCATTGATGATGTAGTGGGCTTCCTTTCCAACTAACATCCACTTATCCATGAATAATTGAACCAACTTCCTCAACTTGTCCATGAGATGAATAGGGATCACATCAAGTTATTTATCACATTTTCTCATCACCTTTTTTTATTTTAGTAGATTTGTCATGAGTTAAAACAAGTATTTAGCTCGAGGTGGAATTGAAGTAAGAGGATGTGTTAGAGGTACAATCACTGAGAGGGGGGTAAATTAGTGAGCCAAGATATTTAAATTATAATTTTAACCCTTTAAAACTATTAAACAATCAACATAGATTAACTTGATCAAGCAACATTAACAAGAGAGATCATTCATTCAAAGAATACACAAGATCAAACACATAACACATAGTTCCTATGGGAAACTCTCATGGGAAATAAAACCCACTCTCAAGCATACAACACATGGAATATTGTATTATAATAAATTATAAACAAGATACTGATAAACTCCTTTAGACTAACAAACCTTGATCATATCCTCCAAACCAAAGGTATTTAGTGAAACATCTATTTCCCAAGGAAAAAATACCGCTAAGGAAGATCAAGTCCTTTATATCCCATTTGAAGTGAATACCTACACCTTGGAGATAATGTATTCAAAACTTGATGATGGATGTTTAACCTTTGCACAAACTTCCTCTCTATCTCATACAGGCTTATTATATTGGCATGCCACAATCTCTCTCCTTCTTCACTCAAATTGTCCTCATATGCACACTCAGACCTCTTCATATATATTAAAAATATAAGAGCACTATTTGGACATCAAAAATATGACCTAAAGGTCATACACATAGTCCTCAATCTTCTCTACTCATTAAATCATCAATTGGGTAATCTACCTCTCCTTCACTCTACAACTCTCACAAACACCTTGCAATTATCTCACCTCCAAGTATAGAAACTAACACATTTGGTTTCACTATGAGTTAACAAGATAAAAATATTTCATATCAGCCACAACACATTCCTTCACCCTTAAGGCATCTCATATGGGTCACACTTAAGCACAACCCACTTTCAAATAGGCTTAAGTCACTTTTAGGTCCTATAGAGACCCATTCAGCTATTTGACATGTTTACAAGAAAAATAAGAAAATATGAACACTATTAAAAATCATTAACTTATGACACATGATCTATAATTCCTCCTTAAGTTCTCATATCCATCACAATACCCTTTTGTTTAAGCACAAATCGCTTAAATAATATTCTTTGTACACAGTCATTATGAATGACTAAAGAATCAACTTGTAAACCTTTTTTCATACTTAATATGATTATTAAAATGTTAATAATGCATATAAATCATCCTTATTGAGTCTAAAACACTCTCAAAAAGATAATTAAACATTTAAACATTGAAAAAATATTAGAATGAGCTCAATTGTCCTTCTCAGGTTACTTGTAGAACATAGTCAAACACATAATCAACTTTAAAGATCAATATATTTGTATGTACATACTTATAGATATTTAAATAAATATTTTTAAATGTGACATGGTTTCATCTACCACTTTTATTTTTACACCATGAGCAAATTCTGCATAGATTGAAAGATATGACTAAAATATAGAGTACTAGTTTTTCCTTTGATAAATTCAAATATTTGAATTCAAACAATCAATTAAAATTCAAAAAGTTGACCTAATCTCATGAAATATTAAAATATTTACTAATATAATCTGTAGATATATATTTATCATCTTTATATTTATCTTATAGGGCTTACCATTCGATCAATCTATGCGAACACCCACTTGCCATTAGATCCTTATCCTTTACCTTTATTCAACATTAAACAACTATAACTTTGACCTCTTTGAATCAACATGCACCATTAGATAAATTTTTATGATCACCCATAACACCATAGGATCTCCATTTTTTCATTAAATTTAACTCCTACAAAATTCACTAAGTATAGGGACCATTGTAATCTGTTTGAGAAGCCAACTTTCAACCTCAATAACTTTTACCTCGCTCACTTATATGATCTCAAATTTGAACCATATGATATAATCACATATGAGAATATAATAATGTGAAAAAAATACTCCTATAACCCTAAAAATTTTGAGACATAAAAACATTAAAATGCTTACTCATATTTTTGTACCATAGAGCCAACAATGTCAATAATTACCTAGAAGGACAACTTTACATATGCATATCTTTTGATGCACTTTAGCATAAGACCTAAAATTTATAAAAAAAACTAGGATAAAAAATAAACAATCCCATATGATCATATTATTCTTAAACATCCACACATTTTATATATTCCATCACCAAACTGCTTACTTAGTTATTTCTTGCCTCATGTAAATTTGGTTATGGGAAAATAATGTCAAATTGCCTAAGAGCCCAAATTTGCACTTTCATATCTTTGAATTCATTTAGGAACATTCCATAAGATTTATAAAATATAAAATATGTAATAATGTGATAAAAACCATATGACTAAATACCCTTGAATCATTCACATGTGGCAATAGTGATGTCAACAAACTACCTACTCAGATTTTATGCTATTAGACCAAAAATGTCTAGATTAAAATTATGATCAACTAGATGAAATAAACTTATGAAAACAAGAATTTATTGAATATAAAACATATTATTGGGACTATTTCACAACCTCAAGTCACAATATTCATTTTTAAACATGTTTAACCATGTCAAAATTGAAGATCAACCCAGCCAACATTAAGCACACTAGGACAAGCATATTACACACTTTGTCATTGTTACTTAGGCTATCAAACCACTCCATCCACTCACCAGGACACCTCCATGAAATCATTTAAAACTCTAAAAAAATATTCCCCTTTATCATTGATTTCAACAACCATTATTTAGCTCACCTTCATTCTCTTCAAGCACTCTCACAATAGGAATTTTCTCCCCCTTTGACATAATGATAGAGTGGGCACCAACTAATATTGAGGACCTAAAAATGCCATCAACAGGAGAGGAACACCTTATAAATATGATACAAATTCCCCCTTACCTTACTCTTACCTCTTCTTACCTTGATAACATCCTTCTTGCTCTATGCCAACACTCATTACAACCAATTACTACAACTAATGAAGAAAGACCATACAAAACATTGACATCTAATGAAACTCACTAAAAAACATCTAAGAGGGACTCCCCTTAATATTTATGATACATTTCACATATTTATCAAATTTAGATATCCACACATCATGAAGAACCACCACACATAATTACTAGCCTTGTATTCAAGACACTTCCATGACCACCAACTGTGCATCTACACTATAGCTTCTTTACAAACCTATAGAGAAAGCTCATGAAATTTTTACTCCTCCTTAACCAAATACATTATATTTATTCATAGAGAAATAAATGACACCCAATCTTTGTCTTAGATAGTCAAATGTATCTTTTGACATTGGTTTGGTCATAATATCTATAAGTTATTTACTGTAACTTAAAACTTTGATTATTCACTTTTTCTCTCAAGAAATGATATCTAATAGGAATGTGCTAGTTTTTTAGTGCATAATAGGATTATTTAAGATACTAGTTACACTAGTGTTGTCATAATAGATAAGTCAAGGTCTATTTTGTCTTTGTTGGGGGATCAATCCAACAATAGATTACAATTGTGACAGCAATAAACGCAGAATTAAATTAGATTGACAAGTAATTAGAATGATAATAGCAAGAACAAGAGATACAAGAAAACACCCTGAAAACTTGTATTAACAAACTCTTTACAAAAGGAATACAATTGAAAAAAGCTTCTTTCTTCCACACCTCTCCTAGGTGTATAGATCTCTCACTAGATCTCTATTCCTCAAGAGCTCTCTCTCTCAAGAACAATCAACTCCAACAAGCCTAGATTGATTCAATTCTGTACTGTTCTTCTCTTACAATGAATTACAATAATTCACAATAACTCCAACAACTACAATAATCTACTACAAAGCTAAGAAGATCTAATTCTACATATAGAATTAGGAGACTTGAGCATGTACACCCAACAAGCAGTTAAGCCACTTGAACAAGGGATCTAAAAATAGTAATGCCAATAATAGAAATGTGAGCTTGAGACTACAACTCAAACTCATCATGCAAACACTCGCTTCTGTCCATGGAAATAGCTTTCTGGACAGGCAGGTAACCGACGTCGGTTCCTACTGCTTGTCTGTGACCACCATCGGCCGACCCTCTGCCGATGTCAGTGCCTCTGCAACTACCTGTGACCGACGTCGGTCACTCCTGACCGACACCGATGTCTGTGTAGACCCGAAACTACTAAGTGTGTTCCTTGGTGAAGCTTTTAGCTCCACACCCTAACAATCTCCCACTTGGAGATAAACAGCTACACCAGTACCTATACAGTAACATCTTCTAGCTCCTCCATCTTCAACTCAATCATGAAGACCAATAGAAGTTGAATGAAGATTCAACTTCTCCTTTGTAACTAGCTTAGTTAACATATCAGCAGGATTCCTATCTGTATGGATCTTCTCCAGCTTCAACTCACCATCTTCCAATACCTGTCGCATGAAGTGATACCTTAGCTGTATGTGCTTTGTTCTTGAATGAAAGGCTGAATTCTTAGCCAAATGGATTGCACTCTGACTGTCACTATACAATCTGCAACTCTCATGCTCCTTACCAAGCTCATCCATGAACTGTGTCATCCATATCATCTCTTTGCTAGATTCTGTGGCTGCAATATACTCTACTTCTGTAGTTGACAAGGCAACAACCTTCTGCAACTTAGATATCCAGCTAACTATCGTTCCACCTACAGTAAAAACATAACCTGTAGTGCTTCTCCTACCATCCAAATCACCTGCCATATCTGAATCTACATAACCATGTAGAGAAGTATCTGAACCTCCATAGCACAAGTGCCTACTGCTGGTTCCTCTCAGATATCTGAGGATCCACTAAACTGCTTTCTAATGTTCCTTGCCTGGATTGGCCATATACTTACTTACCACTCCCACTGCTTGGGCAATATCTGGTCTAGTACACACCATTGCATACATCAAACTCCTTACTACGGAAGAATATGGAACCTTACTCATGTACTCTACCTCATCATATGAATTAGGACATTGTTCTTTACTCAACTTAAAATGTCCAGCCAAAGGTGTGCTTACTGGTTTAGCATCCTGCATATTGAACTGTTTTAACACCTTGTCCACATAATCTTCTTGAGACAATATCAACCTACAATTTTTCCTGTCTCTCTTAATGCTCATGCCAAGGATTTTCTTTGCTGCTCCCAAATCCTTCATAGCAAACGTTTGAGCTAATTTCACCTTAAGCTCAGAGATATCCTGCATTTGAGATCCTGCAACCAGCATGTCATCTACATACAACAATAGAATAATATATCTACCATTATCAAATCTCTTGAAATACACACAATGGTCTGATTGACACCTACTGTAGCCATGCTCAGTCATAAACTTGTCAAATTTTAAGTACCATTGCCTAGGAGCTTGCTTGAGGCCATACAAGCTTTTCTTCAATCTGCACACAAACTTCTCCTTACCCTTGACCTTGAATCCTTCTGGCTATTCCATATAAATTTCCTCATCCAAGTCTCCATGAAGAAACACTATCTTAACATCTAGCTGCTCAAGATGCAAATCCTCAAAAGCAACCAAAGACAATACAACCCTTATTGAAGTCATTTTAACAACAGGAGAAAAATTCTCACCAAAGTCGATACCTGGCTTTTGTGCAAATCCTTTTACTACTAATCTAACCTTATATCTCATCTGTCCATTCTCACCTTCCTTCAACCTGTAGGTCCATCTGTTCTTTAGTGTTCTCTTACCAGCTAGAAATTCAACCAAATCCCATGTTTGGTTCTCTCTTAAGGACTCCAACTCCTCAACCATGCCATGCTCCCACTGACTCTTGGACTCCACCTGTATTGCTTCTTCAAAACTCTCTGGTTCTCCACCATCAGTTAGCAATAAATAAAATAAAGAAGGAGAATATCTAATTGGAGGCTTAGTCACCCTTTTTGACCTCTTGATGGGTGTTTGAGACTCGTCCACAACACGCTGTCCACCCAAATTCTCTGACAGTGACCGACCTCGGTCACTTGCAGACCTGTTACTGGCCGACATTGGTTCTTCCTGACTGACCTCGGTACCTGTACGGCCGACGTCGATCTCTGTATGGCCAATGCCAGTTTCTATCTTGCCGACGCCAGTTCCTAACCTGCTGACGTCGGTCTCTATGTTTTCCTGCAAGTGATTATTTCCTTTTCCTGCGAGCTCATCTTGGACTTTCACCTCATCCAATTCACCATTACTCTACTCAGATTGATTTAGCTTCCTTAGTTGATCACAATACATCACTCTTTCATTTAAAACAATGTCACGGCTCCTGATTACCTTGTTAGTTTGTAGATTCCACAATCTGTAACCAAAATCATCTGAGCCATAGTGAATAAACATGCATCTCATAGACTTAGCATCAAGCTTCTTTCTATTTTCCTTATCTATATGCACAAAGGCTTCACAACCAAAAACATTGAGATATGAGAGATCAACCTTTTTACCTGTCCATGCCTCTTTTGGAATACCACCATCTAGAGCTGTAGAGGGTCCTCTGTTAATCAGGTATACTGCAGTGTCAACAGCTTGTGCCCAAAAATGTAAGGGCAAACTGGCATGCAATCTCATACATCTTGCATGCTCCATTATTGTCCTGTTCATCCTTTTAGCAATACCATTCTGCTGAGGTGTCCTTGGAACCATCCTTTGCCTACGGATTCTATGCATGTAACAATAATCTCTGAACTTATGACTGCAGAACTCACCACCATTGTCTGATCTCAAGCACTTTAATCTTTTACCTGTTTCATTCTCAACCATAGCTTTCCAAACTTTAAAAGTCTCAAATACATCAGATTTCTTTCTAATACAATAAATCCATACCTTCCTTGTAGCATCATCTATGAAAGATACATAGTACTGTGATCCTCCAATGGAAGCAACCTGAGCCGATCCCCACACGTCTATGTGAACAAGCTCCAACTTGTGCCTCTTCTTAGTAGACCTAGTTTTGAGAAAACTAACCCTTTTCTATTTTCCAAATACACAGTGCTCACAAAACTCTAGATCTATGCCTTTTAAATTTGAAAGCATACCTTTGGACTTAAGAATTGACATCCCCTTCTCACTCATGTGGCCAAGCCTTGAGTGCCACAATTTAGCATCCACATCTGAAGTAGATAATACAGAAGGAGATTTGTTAGTAACACAATTACACAAATAGAGAGTACCTTCTCTCTTACCTCTAGCCATAACAAGTGCACCCTTGGTCACCTTCCAAGATTCTGCTGTGAGAGTTACTGTACAACCCTCATCCCCTAACTTTCCTGCAGAAATCAAATTTCTCTTCAAGCTAGGAACATGCATCACATCTCTCAACACCCATATGTTGTTATTCTGCATCTTCAGCTGCACTTTACCTTTGTCAATTATTTTATAGGGCTCATCATCCTCTAGATACACTATTCTAAAATCTCCATGGATATAGTCACTGAAATATTCTCTGTTAGGGGTAGCATGAAAAGATGCACCAAAATTTAATACCCAAGATTCTATATTATTATGCAGAGATAAAATTAAAGCATCTTATGCAATACCTGCAATCTTGGCTTCTTCCTTTCCTTCGTGCTGGTTGTCCTCCTTAGGCTTTGACCAACAATCTCTGCTTATGTGCCCCATCTTTCCATAATTCCAGCATTGTGGCTTTCTACCATTTCTAGATTTAGATCTGCCTTTCCCCTTTGACTTGGATCTTGATCTGCCTTTCTTGCTCTTCTCTTTCTGCCTTCCCCTGCTCTCAAAACTTAAAGCATTCCCAGATGCCTCTTCTATGCTTTTCCTGCGTATTTCCTCATTCAAGATAACACTTACAACATCCTCTACTTTCAAAATATTTGATGCAGATGCAATATTACTTACTGCCATTACTAAGCCGTGCCAGCTTTCAGGCAAAGAACATAATATCAAAAGAGCTTTAATTTCATCATCAAACACTATATTCACTAAACTTAACTGATTCACAATTCCATTGAAATCATTCAGATGAGTAGAAACAGATCTACCTTCATTCATATGCAAATTAAATAAATGCTTCATAAGATATACCTTATTAGAAGCTGAGGGTTTTTCATACAAATTTGCTAACGTAGTCATCAACTCTACCGTAGACTTTGCCTATGATAGATTGGATATCATAGTGGATGCTAGACTCAGTCTTATAGACCCCAGAGCCTTTCTATCAAGAACTTCCCATTCTTCATCCTCCATGTCTTTGGGCTTCTTTGCAACCCCACCTAACGGTAGGTAGAGATCTTTCTGATATAGATAATCCTCTATCTGCATTCTCCAGTGTTGGTAATTTTTGCCATTGAACTTTTCCATTTTCAATTTACTTTCATCTGCCATTGCTTCTCCCACTCAAATAGAAATCCCTGCAGAAACCCCTGTGAGAACCTGTAATCAATACACACTACATAGATCTGAACCACCTGTTAGTGAGCTTGAACTTTGATACCAATTATTGGATATCAGGCTCTAAACCTGCAACCAAGGCTCTGATACCACTTGTTGGGGGATCAATCCAACAATAGATTACAATTGTGACAGCAATAAATGCAGAATTAAATCAGATTGACAAGTAATTAGAATGATAATAGCAAGAATAAGAGATACAAGAAAACACCCTGAAAACTTGTATTAACAAACTCTTTACAAAAGGAATACAATTAAAGAAAGCTTCTTTCTTCCACACCTCTCCTAGGTGTATAGATCTCTCACTAGATCTCTATTCCTTAAGAGCTCTCTCTCTCAAGAACAATCAACTCCAACAAGCCTGGATTGATTCAATTCTGTACTGTTCTTCTCTTACAATGAATTACAATAATTCACAATAACTCCAACAACTACAATAATCTACTACAAAGCTAAGAAGATCTAATTCTACATATAGAATTAAGAGAATTGAGCATGTACACCCAACAAGCAGTTAAGCCACTTGAACAAGGGCTCTAAAAATAGTAATGCCAATAATAGAAACGTGAGCTTGAGACTACAACTCAAACTCATCATGCAAACACTCGCTTCTATCCATAGAAATAGTTTTTTGGACACGTAGGTAACTGACATCGGTTCCTGCTACTTGTCTATGACCATCGTTGGCCGACCCTCTACTGACGTCAGTGCCTCTACAACTGCTTGTGACCGACGTCGGTCGCTCCTGACCGACGTCGGTGTCTGTGTAGATCCGAAACTACTAAGTGTGCTCCTTGGTGAAGCTTTTAGCTCCACACCCTAACAGTCTTACCTTATAATCTTCTAAAGTTTGTTTCATCTACATGACTTACATGCAATAAGAAGCATATACTATATATTTAGCTTCTATAGTTGATAGAGACACTAAGACTTTCTTCTTGCTTATCCAAGAAATCAATCATTCCCCCATGAAGAAGATCCCACCACTAGTACTTGTCTTGTAATCCACAAATACTACTCAATCTGCATTAGTATAAGATTTCAAAAAGAATTCTTTACTCCTAGGATACCATAAACAATACTCTATGTGCCTTTGAGATATGTCAAAATGTTTTTGACTGATTTTAAGTAAGTTTCTCTAAGGTGATCTTGAAACCTTCCTATAAGACCCACTACTTGCATGATATCAGGCCTAAAAGTAGTAGAGTACAAAATACTTCCAACCATAGATCTATACAAAGTTTGATCAATTTTTGGTGAGTCATCTAGTTTACTTAACTTGCACCCTTTGATCATTGGAGTACCCATTGGCTTACAATCCATCATGTCAAACTTACTCAACATATCCTTGATGTATTTATATTATGAAATAAATATCCATGCATCAAGTTGATTAATCTATAATCATAAAAATAAAGATAGTTCTCCTAACATTGACATTTCAAACTCAATCTTTGTAGTATCTACTAATTTTCTACTCATTTTATCATTGTTAGATCCAAAAACTATGTCATCAACATATACAAAAACTATCAATTGATGATTACCTTCTATCTTAATGTAAAAATTACTATCAATTACCCCCTTTTTAAAACCTTGACTCAAAATATACTTATCTAACCTATCATACCAAGCACTAGGAGTTTATTTAAGACCATATACAGGCTTCTTCAATTTACACACAAAATCTTGATTACTTGATATGAAGTATCCTTTAGGTAACTTAATGTAGACTTCTTCTATGTTGCCATTCAAGAATGCAAATTTCACATCCATTTTATATACCTTAAAACCTTTGAAACTTTCATATGCCAATAAGAGTCTAATTTCTTTCATTCTTATCACATGAGTAAAAATCTCATCAAAATCTATTCCTTCAACTTGAACATATCCCTTACAAACCAATATAGCCTTGTTCCTTGTGACTTCTCCTTTCTCATTCATATTGTTTTTGAAAACCTACTAGGTACCTATCACAATGTTATATTTTGGTCTAGGAATTAAGTCTCGTGTTTCATTCCTTTCTATTTAATCAATTTCATCATTAATTGCATCATTCTAATTTTCATCTTTGATATCTTTCATGAATTTTTTGGGTTCAATCATGGACAAAATAATTGATTATTATTGATTCTGATTGATTAACATTCTCTTTTTAGTATACAACCATGCACCAACATTTCCAATAATTTGAGAGATTGGACGATCTTTATGAATTCTTCCAGATGAATTTTTATAATCTTGTCTTTCTTCCTCCTCTTCATCTTCATCATTTGTTTGAATAGATAACTCCTCATTGTCTATAATAACATTCTAAATTGAGTCACTTACCTATAATTTTGGATTCTTGACTCTACTAGTCTCATCTACTCTTACATTTGAACTTTTAAAAATCTTGTGAAATCTCTTGTTGAATCACATATAGGTAGTATTGATGGAAGAGTAACCAAAGAAGATTCCCTCATAAAACCTTGAATCAAATTTACCAAAATTATCTTCATCTCTTTTGATGAAGGACATGTTACTAAACACTCTAAAATGTTTGACATTAACCTATCTATTATTAGATAACTCAAAGGAGTCTTTTCACCATTTTCTCTAATTTAACACTTGTTTAAGATGTAAAATGAAGTGTTAGCACCTCTTCCCAATAACCATCTAATTGTTTGGAATCTTGAATCATGGTTCTACTCATCTCTTGAATAGTCATATTCTTCCTTTCAACAACACCATTCTGTTGTGGAGTTATAGAAGTATAATATTATCTCCTTATCCCTTGATTTTGACAAAATTAATTAAATTCATGAGACCAAAACTCACTTCCTCTACCTGATCCTATAAACTTGATCTTTGACCCTTTATCATTCTCTGTAAGCAATTTGAGTGTCATAAATTTTTCAAAAGCTTCTAATTTTTCTTTAAGGAAAAATATCCAAGTCATCCTAGTAAAATCATCAATGAGAAGCATGAAGTATCTATTAACTTGAATACTTTGGGTCCTCATAGGTCCACATAATAGTGGATAAATCCTTAAATTTGTATCTTCTTTTGGTTTACTTCCCATGAAGACATGCCTTACAAAGAGAATAAGGAATCTTAAAAATCTTGGGCATATAACTTACTAATCCCTTTGAACTGATCTTTACCATGTTATCAAAATTTATATGTCTAAGCCTTCTATGACAAATCCATCTTTATTCCAATTGACTCATGAAACACCTCTTAGATTCATGTAATACATACATATTTTTATCTATTTTATAAACATCTGAAGCTAATTTTCTAGTCCTTCTTACTTCACAAACATCATCACAAAAAGTTACAACATTTCCTTGATTACACATTTGGCTCACACTTAAAATATGATGTTTCAAACCTTATATATATATAAGACATTCTTAGTCCTAGGATGACCATTATCCAAACTCACAATACCTTTTCCAACTATGTTAGCATATTTTTTATCACCAAATCTCACTGAACCAGGGTTGATCTTCTCGAGGGAGATAAACTTGCTCTTGTCTCCTATCATACGATTTAAGAATCCACTATCTATGAACCATCTCTTGTTCCCATCTTCTTGAGTATGCAAGGCTGATTAAATAAACATTGACTCTTCCTTTGGTGGACCTCTTAAATTTTGATTTTTTTTCTTCTTCAATCTTAGACTTATTCTTCTTGAACCCTTTGATGGTGGAAATGACTTGTATATCCTTTTTTCAAAAATCTCTTTTATAGTTTTTGACTATATGACCTTGTTGGTTACAACTGTAACATATAATATTCCTTTTGATCTCTAAAAATAAATCAAAATCACTATATCTATACCAAAATGATTTTAAGAGAAGAATTGCCCAGTGAATACATCATTCAAATTTGACCTACCTTTCTCTTGATCATTACCTATACAATAATTTTCATTTTTGACCCTTTTTGTGGAGCTAAAATCCCTTTTATCCTTGGATAAGAGCACATATGAATAAATCATGAATTTATTTTAAAATTATTCCTCCTTTTGGTTGACACCATTAACCATCATGACCTGTAAATTCTTGACTACTGCTTCTAGATATTTCACTTGCATCTTTACAACATCCATGCTTGAATTAACATTTGATAAAGCACATAATAGTTTGTCTTAAAGACAAGCCACAACATCTTTTTCAACCATTATACCTTTTAGCACCTTTTAGTGGTTAAAATTACAATAAGGACCCACTCTAATACCAATTGTTAAAGGTATAATCACTAATGGGGGGTGAATCAATGAGCCTAGATATTTCAATTATCATTTTGGCCCTTTCAAAATATTAAACAATCAATAAATATAAATTTGATGAATAAACATTAACAAGAGAGATCATTCATTAAAAGCATACACAAGATCAAACACATAAGACATAGTTCCTATGGGAAACCCTCATGGGGAATAAAACCCACTTTCAAGATTGTAACACATGGAATAATATCTTATAAGAAATTACAAACAAGATACTAATTAACTCCTTTAGACCAACAAACCTTGATCATATCCTCCTAACTAAAGGTATTTAGAGAAACATATATTTCACAAGGAGTAATTAATCCTAAGGAAGATCAATTTTTTTAGACCCCCTTTGAAGTTAACACCCCCACCTTGGAACTAATGTTTTCAAAAATTGATTATGGATATCTAACCTCTACACAAACTTCCTCTCTATCTCATACAAGATTCTTATATAGGCATACCACAATCTCTCTCCTTATTCACTCAAACTATCCTCATATGCACACTCAAACCTCTTCACATATATTCAAACTATAATATCACTATTTGAAAATTATAAATATGACCTATAGGTCATACACATATTCATTAATTTTCTCTACTTATTAACTCATCAAATGAGCAATCTACCTCTCCTTTGTTCCATAACTCTCACAAACACCTTGCACTTATCTCACCTCCAAATCTAGAAACCAATACATTTAGTTTCATTATATATATATATATATAAATCATGAATTAACAAGACCAAAATATTTCATATCAGCCATAACACATGAATTCACCCTTAAGTCATCTCACATGGGTCACACTTAAGCACAATCCACTTTCAAATAGACCTAAGTCACTTTTAGGTCCTATAGAGACCTATTCAGCTCTTTGACACTTTTTTGAGAAAAATAAGAACACAAGAATGATTTTATAACTAATGAAACCATTAAACATGATATATAGGTCCTATTTAAGTGTTCATATCCATCACAATACCCTTATGCCTTAGCATTAATCGTTTAAACAATATTCTATGCATACGGTCACCATGAATGAATACGTAGTCAACTTGTAAACATTTATTCATATTAAATATGATTTTGTATACCTTAATAGTTTACATAATACATTATTATGGATTTTAAAACACTCCAAATAATTTAATTCGTCATTTAAACTTTGAAATAATATCATAACAAGCTCAATTACCCTTCTCAGGTTACTTACAAAACATAATCAAACACATAGTAAACTTTGGATATTAATATATTTATATGTACATACTTATATATCTTAAAATTTATTTATATATATTAATATTTTATTCCTCTACCACTTTTGTTTTTACACCATGAGCAAATTGTACATAGATAGAAAGATATGACCAAAATACAAAGCACTAGTTTTTCCTTTGATAAATTCAAATATTTGAATTCAAATGGTCACAGTTAAAATTTGGAAAATTGAACTCATATCATGAAATATTTTAATATTTAATCAGCACAAACTATATATCTCTATGGATCAACTTTGTCGTTTATCTTATATCACTTACCATTTGATCAATCTATATGAACACTCAATCATCGATAGATCCTTATCCTTTACCTTCACTCAACATTAAACAACTATCACTTTGACCTCTTTAACTTTACATGCATCATTAAATCAATATATATGATTTCCTATAAACCATTAGATCTCCATTTGGTCTTAAACTTTAAATATTTAAAAATTGACTAATATAGGGACCATTATAATCTATTTTAGAAGCCAACTTTGAACCTCAATAATGTTTACCTCACTCACTCGTATGATCTCAAATTTGGACCATATGATATCTTCACAGAGTATAATCTAACCATGTGAAAAATTAATCCTATAACCCTAAAACATGTGAGACACAATGACATTAAAATGCTTATTCATATTTTTGGGCCATAGAGCTAATAATGTCAAGAATCACTTAGAAGGTCAACTTTGTACATGCATATATTTTGATGCGCTTCAACGCATGACCTAAAATTTAGTAAAAATCAACTAGGATAAAAAATTAACAAACCCATATGATAATATTATTTTTAAACATCCACACATGTTATATATTCCATCACCAAACTAATTACTTAGTTATTTCTTACGTAATGTAAATTTGGGTAAGTATGGGAGAACAATGTCAAACTATTTGGGAGCCAAACTTTTCACTTGCATATATTTGGCTTAATTAAGTTTCATGACCTAAGATTTATTGTATATAAAATATGGAATTTTTTTATCACAACCATATGACCAACTCCCCCTAACTCATTCACATATGGTAATGGTGGCATCAACAAACTAATTAGATTTTTTGCTACTAGACCCAAAATGTCTAGATGAAAATAATGATCAATTAGATGAAAACCACATATGAAAAAAACACTTAAATCATAGAAAACATCTTATGGGACCTATTACAGAACCTAAAATCATAATATTCATTCCTAAACATCTTTAACCATGGTAAAACTAAAGATCAACCAAGATAACATTAAGTACATTAGGAAAATCACATTATACACTTTGTCATTATTACTTAGGCTATCAAAACATTTCATACACTCACTAAGACACATCCATGACATCATCATGACATCACTAAAAACTCTCTAATAGGAGTGGAATAGTGGGCTTTTTGGTGAGCTTCAACATGTTGATTGGATTTCCCAATTAAAGGTTTTAAAGCCTTATACCTTGCTTCCCAATCAAGGTCAACATGACAAGGCTGATAGGAATCATGTTGAGGTTGATATGGATCATAGGGATGATAGGAGTCATGTTGAGGCTAATAAGAAGGCATTTATCGATACTCTTATTGATACTCTTCTTGATATCCTTCCTCATAGGGTTTCTCAATAACATCATGGTCATGTAAAGGGATAATAGGCTAACCATATGAGTGATAAGACTCACAAAGAGGGAAATAATCTTGATATGGTTATTGAGGAATATAGTATGGGTCATGATAAGGTTTATTAGGAGGTGCAGAATAGAAATTTCCTCATACCTAGCCATCCTAACTTCATGAGTCAAAAGAAAACATAATATTTGATCAAAAAAATTCATAATAAGTACTTGGGTTGATAGAACCAGTTGATTGCATTTAGAGTCACCATTGGTGTTTATTGAATGCTTTCAAAGGCTGATAGGAATAAAAACATACCAAGAATTTTTCCACTCTTTTAGATCTTAGTCCCACTAAGCATGCCAAAATTATTATCACTCAATTTTAGGCCCTCAATCCTACTCGAAATTGAGTGGAACATGGTATTACCCCTAGGCATGTGGGTTGCCTATATTAGGGGTAAACATCTAGATTAAAGGGCTAGTTCCCTTGATTTATCTTAAATACTCATCACCTATACTAATAGCTCATTTGTATGAAAAGGGAGAGAGAAAACATAAAGTAAACCTATCTGAATGAGGTGATGCACCAATTATAACTTGACCAATACCAACTAATTTTAATTACACTTCAAACAAAAGCCTAATTTACACATAACACTAATCCAAATTTTATTATTACATTAGTATTTCTCATGGAGGTTTATGAATCAAGATTGAACTACGACTAAACACAAGGTCATAACATGACACTAGTGGAAAGACAACTTACTAAAATCATTAAAACTTTATGGGAACACTTCAAGATACCTGTAAAAGACTTTCAAAACTAAACATGAATTCAAACAAGGACAACATGCTAAGGATGAGAATATACCACTTAGCAATATCAACTAGTCTAACATACACATTGAAATATTCTATGGAGAAGGTAAGCTAGATTTTTTTTTGTTGTTTAAAGTCTATAAATGAGTAGGGATTCACTACAATTACGTGGAGGATCATTACAAAGCCAAAAGAGGCTACTTATATAGAGCAAGTGAGATGGAATACAATAAAGGCATATGAGAGAGAATAAATAAGTGTATATGACTTCAAAATAGAAGAGGAGTTATGGAGAAATCATAAAAAACTTCCAAATCCATGTGTATCTCCCTTGAATATGCTCTAACCCTTCAATTGGTGAGGGATTTGAAATGCTTTCTTGACATCTTGACTAGCTCTTGAAAACTACCCTTTACCTTGGCATGTTGAAGGAAAAGTGTCCTTATTTATGGTTAGATCAAGTTATCTTATATTTTTGATCTAATTTTGACACCTCTCAATTGAGCCCATTAGGTTCTCTTTGACACATCACTTCCATTTATTGTTAGGAGTCTAGACGACTATTCATCTCATTAGGCCAACTTTGCATACAAGTGTCAAAACTTGGATTATTATTTTTTAGATCATCCAAACTTCATGGATAGCCTATTAAAATCATATTAGACTTTAAACAATCCATTATATGTCTAAAAATACCCCCAACATTTCATTCTCTACCAAAAGACTCAAATTGGCCTTGTTCCTTATAACCCCAAAATGATGCAAAACTCCTTGTTTAGAGAGTTTTATAAATGTTGGTAAGAATATAAGTTCATATTCTAGGACCCATTATGTCCTTACATCTCCATGTTCAATTTCATGGTCTTACAATGAGTGGAACTCTACTTATCTATTGATTCTCTCTCCTAAATAGACGTCAATTAGGCCTTCCTACCAAGAGACTAAAAATGGCTCTATAGGCTTCCCAAACACTCCAAAACCAAAAAACGTATTTGATTTACTTATATTACCTCCTTCATTTTATCCACACCAATTTTGAATATCTAACAACTTGTACATACATGTTAAATAAAAAATAATCTTTTAGGGCCTATTTTGTATAATCATGTACATGTACGTATAGTCCAATAGCATGGGGTAATGCTTAGGGGAGTTTTGAATATGTTTTAGCTCATTTATAACTTTTTATAATCTATTTGGAGGCATATAAGTTAATTTCTCTCTCATTGGGTCTTTATAGCTCTCCTAGGCAACTCGACAGTGCTTCAAGTTCTTAAGGATCATTCATAAATCTTGGCGAATGAATCCTCCTACCAATTATTGAAAATATAAGTTCACCAGAGTGGATAACATACCATAGGAGCATAGGGTCCCATGCATCTCCTTTGGACCATACCAAGTAATGAAATCTAGCCTTTTGGGCTGGTAATAAACATTCTATGAGCGCTGAGAGTAAATTGGGTTAGTAAGAGGAATCATAAAGTTGGTTTAAGATCCAATGACCTCAATGAGGTTTGAGGTATCTCCTTGACCTATTACAATATTTATCCAACCACATTTATTCTATTAAGTACCCTATAATGTCATTAACTCAAATTTAGGGTTTTTGATCCTAGTTGCTTAACTTACCCTAATTGCCTACACTCTCCCATTTCTCTCTTTGTTACGTTTTAGAGAACCATGAAGTGTTTTTATAAACCCATCACCATCTCTTTAGGATTTCTAAATTTTAAACTTCACTTTAACTAACTAGCTATCATCTCTTCAATACTATCTAAAAGGTTTGACAATGCCATTAGGTCTGTGAAAGGGTCTGAAAATGATTGTCATGACTTCCAAGTCTCTATTTCATATGTTTGAAGATTTAATAGAACTATGTCATAAAATTTAAATTATATTCTAACATCTTACCATTCAAACATCTTAGAGTCCTTTAGACTTCTCCAAACAAGCAACTACTCTTGAATATGTACACCTGTGTCTTTGCCTATATTAGGTAGGAAAAATGTTTAGTGTTTGAATGTTTTCCATCTTAAAGTGGTATTGAGAGTGATGTGAGGCTTTGAGTTACTATGAAACTCTTTTCCAATCCCCATATATACCTCTCTCTCAAGTAACATGAAATTCCTTCTCAAGCTAGGTAGGAAAACTAGTTACTAATGAGGACTGTGTATGTTCAATTAGCCTTGTGACCCATGTTTTCTCATTTCAATACTAGTCACTCAAAAAACCTTTTTATAAATTAATTTAAAACTTCAGTCTCCTTTCTAACCTTAACAACATAGACAAACCAAAATCTCAAGTTTTGAAAACCTTGAGTCATTTAGGCATACCTATAGGTAACTAACTACCTGTGTTATGCATTTGAAATTTGGTCTACCAAATTAGTGTTTAAAGAACCCTATTTATAATAATAAACCATTCAAAATCTTGTCATGATATTGATATATCTAATACTTTATTCAACACTTTTAAACTCTATGTTTTTATCAACATTGCTATCTCAAGGCCAATTCTCTCAACTAGCTGACTATAGGTGACCTTTGAAAGAATTTGACCATGTTTGATCTTTTATTGGTTTATAAAGTCAATACCTAAACCCTTTAGTGGATATTTTTCATATTTTTTTTATATTTATAATCTTTTTAAATTTATTGAACTCCAAACATTACCAACCTCACTATCAAGACAAATTCTCAATTGGTTATAGGTGACTTATCTAGAAGGGTTTGACTATGTAATATTGAGTTTGACCATTTAAAATTACACAATGATGTCTTAAAGTGTCAATTAATCATTAATAATTATTTATCACTACATCTCCAAGTCTATTATCCTCTTCAAGGCATCTTCAAAACTTTTATGTTCACTATTTCCATATATAATCTTGTATGTGACTATAAGTTTTCTAGCTTGGTCTTCAACCATCACTTGGATCTAGGTGTTTGGAAAGCATTCATTATTCCATGACCTCAAATTTAAACTTAATAAAATAATTCAATGGATGAATATACAACTTTAAACTTTATCAACATTATATTTCTCTTGAAATTACAAACCTATAGGTCTACAGACCTGTAGGTTTATAACCTTGTGTGTTGGAGCTTTGAAAAGTGTAACTATGATAGCTAGGATTGAGAAATCATTTCCTTATTTGGATAAAAATACTATACTAAGAAAATAAAACTCTCAATATCTTGTAAATACATATTCAAACCATTTGAATCACCCTATTATACATGGACACATAAAACATAATACTAAAAGGTGAATGAAGATGTAACTAGTTTGAGACTTGTATGGAGTGTGTGACTAGTTATAATTCCATTGATGGATTTATAAGGATAGTAACAGACCATGGAGAACCATTCAAATTCATTAGACCACTTGGAGAATATAGAACACATAAATATGATAGTCATGTGTAAAAAATGCATATGAGAGACTTTTCTTACCAAATGACCATGCACACATGCCACCATGATGAATGAGTGTGTGTGATGCATCTAAAGGAATTTTAAAATTCATTTCAACTATTTTCATGTAGATGTGATCTCATAATTTATACTAGAGTTACACCAAATTCATCATATGGGGATTTAATCCTTTAAAAATTAATTTATCTTATTGGTTATTTTTCATAAATCTAGGGGCACCAATCTAATGACCAATTCCCCAAATTGGAAGCCCATAGGTGTCCCAAAATTTGGACAAAATATTATCACCTAAATCTATGTGTATGGCCTATACCATTTGATTGAATTGGCCTTCACTAGTTTATAAATAGAGTGATAGAAGTGAGAGATGGTTCTATGTAATTATGGAGATTGATACTTCTTCCAGTTATTTTTCCTGACTTGTATAATCTTAGAGGACACTCTACAACTCTTTTCAATTGTAGGTGACTTCCAAAATCTTTACAACTTCCTTAACTCCTCAAGATGGCATTGAATTTCAAGATTTATGTCCTTGTTTTGATTATATAATATGTGTGGTAGTCATGTAGCTACTCCAAGATATTTTTAAGGTGTGTGGTACAAATTTATCTCTTCAAGGACATTTGACATACATAAATGTTAGCCAAAAATCAGATTTTCATGTATTTTCAACACCTTCAATTATAAAAGTGAACCTCAAATTTTACAAAACATGATGAAATGTTATGATAAGATGTTTAAGACATAAAATGACCTTAATGAAATCCTAATCACCTATGATAAAACTTGACCATGACTTATCTCTCCATGACATGCCTAGATGATTATATGACCAAAATATGGCATTACCTTAACTTATCCAAATTAACCTTAAACAATATTAATAATGTTTAATGAAGATTTTATATGGGAAATATAGGGCATGACAAGACTATGATAATACCATGACAAGTTTTAATTTGGAGGAGGTGAACAATTTTGACTTGGGGTCAAAATTTGGACAATAGTAATCAGACACTAACCTTGATATACTACAACTTTGTGGCATCCTCAAGCCAACTTACCAAACCTAAATAATATCTCCACACTATCATATGAGAATCTAACTGATCAAATAAAATATGTTAATAAATAGAGCTTCAATCCATATAATCTCTATCAATTCACTGATTCACACACACACACACACACACACACACACACACACACACACACACACACACACACACACACACACACACACACACACACACACACACACACACACACACACACACACACATATGGATGTGCCTAAATGGTATGAGGATCTCCAACCAATCATGTAATAATGATATGCTCATAATCCCAAACCTATAATAATGTGTTTGAGCCCAACCATCTAATGTGATCCTATCAAGTAAATCTAGACAAGTACCTCGACATATAGGATTACATCATGCCCCATGCATATCACATATTGCGATCCTCAAAATCTTAGATTATATGGTACATGTGATATGATATTACCATTACACACCAATACACAATTATAAATGATGCCGAAATAACACAAATATTTTTGAAATTTCATAACAATAGAGAAACAATCTCTAAAAACATAGTAGTATCACCATTTAGATAATAATCTCCTCTATCCTATTTTTCCATATATAGATGGGCATGTCTAATATGGCCTAGTCCCTCTACACTATGCACCATTACATGAGTTCCTACCATTGGAAATGTCAAAATATACTAGACATCCTCCAAAGTGACTATGAACTCCCTAGTGGGGATCCCAAAGATGTATATATCTATGTTCTACCTTTTGGCCAATGCATCATCAAATGTATATCATATGGTATAAGACAGAGATGAGATACATGGGATAAATATAATCTACCCATTATCTTCCACTTAGGATCTGAGAGATCTAACCCTCACATAGTCTCTGTATGCCTATCATAAATAAAATCTATAACATACATATATCTCTACAAAAATTCAAACTAAAATGACACTAAACTCAACATTATTTAAACATATAAGTAAAAAATAACCATTTTAATATAATACAATATCTATTTTAATACTTAGATGTTGGATTATTTATCCAAAGGTTTTTTATTTAGTTTTGTTTATTTGTTGTTTGTTGTGTTGGTTATACCCAGTGGTTGCTTTTATTTAACAAACTTCTTATTCTATAAGCTTTTAAATCTTAACTTGTATAAAAATAAAAATAAGTGAAGTTAACATAGAATATATTTTTCTATTATAATTCCTCTCATCCTGGTCTCATCAATGGTATCCAAGTACAAGGAAGTTATGGAGGATTTAAGGGAAGACAATTTATTGAAGATTGATTAGAGACACATAGCGAAAGGAATGATCAAAAGGTAATTTATTTTGGTTGATTTGTTAATGCTAGAATACTTTATTTTAAGGCACAATTCTTCCTACATATATTATTTTATATGATAGATTTTGAAAATGTAATTCTTAGACTTTGTACAAGAGTATCATTATGCAAATATACAAAATTTTTAAAAAGCTTATTTTATTTCTCTCTAAGCATTACAAAATATTCATTAAACTGGTCAACATACAATTTTTTTTAATAAATTTTCTTTCTTAATAACTACAATTTTGTCTGCATGTAACTTTTGAAATTTGGGATCTTTCATCAATTCATCCACATTGATTCCTCCATAATAATTTATAGAATCTTGTGCCTTCTTTCCTAGTTTCCACTACCATAGCGCTTCCCAATGTAAGATATGAAAAGGTGAAAAAAATTCTAGATACATGGTGAAAATTTTAATTAACCAAATGGATGTATAATGCATAATGATTTCCCTGCCAACCTAATATGACATTTAAAAATTGATATTTAATGGATGAATTCCTAAGACAATATGGTAGGAAAATATTTATGACATATCAATGGAGTAGAGGATATAAATATTTGGGGTTTGATTTATTTATCTTGTGGGCTCCACTAAGTGAGAAGCCAACACAATCAGAATCCACTAAGTAATTTTAGAGGCAATCATAGTGAATACAAAGGTGAAATTTTTATTACATATTTAAAATCTTTTTTAGTTTTTGTAAAAACTAGAACTCTTGGTTATATTGGGAATTATACCATTGCATTTCAATATTTTTTGTAGGTGACTTAGTAGTATAGTTTTTACAAAACAAGAATTAAAGGGTTCGAAACCATTTAGTATTATATTTTGATCAAAATTTATTTTTGATCTTATTTAAAATTTAGTGTAAAGTAGATATAAGGGTGTAGTTATTTTATATTTTATAAATCTTAGATTCTTTGTAAGTGGAATCTATCTAATGGGTCAAGGCCAAACCCAGATAGCTTTCCTTATTTTTGATAAGTACCATGGAAAAATTGTGAGCCTAATTTTATAAAAATGGACACTTAACACCAAAAAACTACAATTAATGGTTAATAAACATGGAAAATATGCTCATTTTTAATAATTTGTTGGAAATAACTAAAAATAGACATTACACCACCCACTGATGCTACGAAATTGCTTAAGTATAAAAAATGTGATAAGCATGATATTGTTTTACTAATATATTCATATTCTACATAGGTGATTATTAATATTTAAACAATTAATACTAGTTCTTGGAAAGTATTAAAAGATTTATATGATATAACTTGCCTATAAAAATATTGATCTCTTAATGTAGTTCCTTAGTAATAATATTAACACTAAAGAAGATGTTTTTGAATATCTCTCTCACATGAAAAATATAAAATAAGAGTATTATAATATAAGGGATAAAATTGATGATGACATGTTTATTTCCATAACATTACATGGCCTTAATTTCTACATACAATAATTTTTTAAAAATGTTATAGCTTAGTGATAAGCTTACTGGTGTTACATTTGACTCTATGTGTGAGTTATTGACTCAACATGAGTGATAATATGCAAAGAAGAAGAGTATGCCTATTGAAAAGGCTCACTACACAAAAAAATAGGTCCCATCATTGAGATTATCAACATTTATATTAATATTTTAAGAATCATTCTCTAAAATACTCTTTGAGTCATTCTCTGAGACACTCTGCACATCATTCTAGAAGATCTCCACCACATTCTCACTGGCACTCTCTAGGATCTTCAAATACAAACATCACCATTGGAATTATTCTCACTCTTATGGTTATTCTAGTGATTCAAATTATTTTATATCTCATCAACATAAGAAATCAACAAAATGTTTCAAATATGGTGGTATTGGACATCTTATAGATGTATGTCCTTCTAGATGACCCCATTCTCTACATAAAAGGAAAGCTGAGGAAAATTATGTGGATAATTCTAATGGTATATCTTCTAGTTAATCTAGTTATTCTAACACTTATTATGATCATGAGGCATCCTATATGGCTAAGGTCTATGGACCTAATGGACCTGACATCATGCTTTGAGTGATCAGTGATTCACCCATCTTATGTAAGATAATAGGATCAAGAATGGGATCTATTGGAGTAACATTTTTTTTATTATGTTATTACTTTCCATTCCATTTTTGGCTTTATATACCTATTATTTATGAAATGGAGTACACAATGGTAGTTTTATTTTGTTTCTCTCATTACATGTCTTCTCACCTTTCACCTGAGAAGAGGAGAAGATATAACATTTGGTTGGTCTTTAATCAGTTGTCAGTGATAGTATGAGTTGATAGGAGTTACTGGCACCTTTAGTGTTGAGTAAAGGTCATTACCTTTTATTAGACATTAGGGAGATGTGCCATACACAACTACAAGTTGGTCACCTTGATGGGATTTTAGGTGGAGACTTATGTGGATCGATGTAGTTAGACAAGATTTAATTGTGTTCTGATGCAGTATGGTATGATGATCATAGGGGATGAGTAGACTTTGATTATGTTCATAAACCTTTTATGACACAACACATAGGGTGGTATTATGTATGGAGTGGCATTAATTTTGGTCATTATTAGGATGCACAATACCCTAGTTTTAGGTAATTTAGAGTTTCCTTGATGACTTCAGAGTCATTATTCTAGTTTTTTATCTTCTATAACCCTTTAGATCAAGGGGATTTTATTAGATTATTTATCTAAAGCTATTTTATTTAGTTTTGTTTATTTGTTGGTTGTTGGGTTGGTTATACCTGGTGGTTGGTTTTTTTTAACCAACTTATTCTCCCATAATATTTTAAATCTTACCTTATATAAAAATAACAATAAGTGAAGTTAACATAGGATATATTTTTCTATTATAATTCCTCCCATCTTGGTCTCATCATTGCACACCTTTATAATAATTTTACCCTTATATTAGATGAGTCTAGTAGAATCTTAGACATGTTCAATATATCTTGGATGTTATCTTCAAATAGAGGATGCCTATAAAAAATCTCAAAATTATGCACACCTAAAATTTGACAATTATAAAACATATTTTTTTTATAAAAATATGAAAAATAACTCAAAATTGTTAAATTTTTAAACATAATAGGTTTAATGACTGGTTGACTTCTAGGACATTCTCTAGATTCTAAAACCAATTCAACATCACATCTCATTATAAAGGAAGTTTGGATGCTCATAACATAAATAAAAATCAATAAATATTAAAATGAATTATGAAAACTAAAAATGTCAAGATATTTATATGTTGTGACTTCATTCTATAAATTAGAAAAATGTCAAATATTATTTATCAATTTTTATATATCCAAGTTTGTATATTAAATTTAATCCTCATCAGTTGCATTGGAATAAATATAAGTAATTCTTCCACATTTTAACATTTATATGAGTATTCACACCAATTTATAACAAAAATATTATGAAGATACTCCTTATATAAAATTTGGCATACATTGTACTGAATCGGGGCAACATTACTACACCTACTTTATATATAATTAATATTACCTATGGAAATCATTAATATTGTTTGATGAGTAAATAAATTGTACCAATAATTTCATAGTAAAAACAAGTATCCATCAAGGCCAATTAATATTAAGTTAAAGTTCATAAATTACACATATTTCAATGTAAATTACTAAAGAGCTAATCAGTGCATGGATTTACAAACATTTAAACTTAAACAAAAATTTTATCATATTTGATAAACACATTTAATTTTTTATTTGACATGGATCACTTATTATGTCATATACTTTTTTAATTATCATAATTATCTATGTATATACATATTTTTACATGATTGATTTAATAGTTTCATTGCTCATATCAAAATAGGGGTATACAATGTGTTTTCCCCATATTATACATATGTTTAGATTTGTATAGATATTCATATTTATATATTTATTCATATTGGTATTCATAGTTATATGGTTTTTCCCCATTTTAAAGTTTCCCTCTAGGGTATCTAATTGGAAATCCATCTCAACATACCCAAGTTGGAAATCGAAGTAGACTCACTTAATATAATCAATGCCCTTTTAGGCAAGGTGAAACCCTCCCACTCTATTAGTCAAATCATTGATAATGCTATTGGTCATATTTGATTAACTAGTGACTGCTCATTTTCCCACATATATTAGGAGGGAAATGCAGTTGTTGATTCCATTGTAAACATTAGAGTATCTAGCCTAGATTTATCTAGTTGGATAAACCCCTATAATATCCCCCCATATTTATCCCCTTATCACTCATTATTTTTAAATTTAATCCCTTTATTCAAATGGTAGAGACACACATGTGGGATGTGATCATGCCTAAGTGATGATTGATTCACACTAAGTTTCATTCGTATGACACTAATTTAAAATCTAGGACAAATTACATCTTTCCAAAAAACATCTTGGTAATATTAGTTGGATAAAATAAATTAGAATAATCTTGAACCAGCATTCATCACTCTTCATTTTTTCATCACTTAAGCTAAAATAATAACATAGTCATGGGGGGAGATAGGGATCATTGTGAGCCCATCTCTTATATCAAAGTCTATATGAACCGTAAAGTTTACATGAACCTCAAAAATAAGGGGATGACTGAATTTATGATTTGCATTGAAGGACATGATGATTTTTTGGCCAAATATTTTTATATGGGTTAGAAATGGTAGCAAGTTACTTTTAAAGGTGTTAGGGTTGAAGTTATTGAATAACTAGTTTGGGATGTTACTGGCATGTCCTATGAATGCACTAAAGCCTTTAAGGACAAGAGGAAGAATTAGGAGTTAATGTAGACATTTTTTGAGATGGAATATCCATTTCAAACTGATAAAAATGGATTCCCCAAGACTAACCTTCCAAGGAGGTGGTCTGACATATGCCTTTAGGTAATAAGATATTTGAATGTGGAAGAAAAATTTATGCACATATTTTCACATCAGTTTTTAATTTTAAATCACTTTAAAGGTCACCACATAATCCTCCCATATTATCTTCTTATGTTATTGGAATTATATATTTTTACCTTTAAAGATAAGCCCTCTTCTGCCCTAATCCACCAAGGGTTGATTTTTCTTCTAACCAAGAAAGGGACACCTATGAGGAGTATTGAGATCAATCTTGAGGAAAGTAGCAAGGTGAAAATATTGGGGGATGCCCAAAATATCTTGATCAAAGTTCAAAAGGAAGAATCATCTCCTCCCCCCACCTAGTTCACCCCAAAGTGACCAATAAGAAAGAAAAATGGAAGTCATGAATCTCCTACCTAGGCGAAGAATGTGGGAAAGAAGGTTAGCATAATCTTGGAGTTTTCTTGAGCATTGAAAACCTTAATTTCAATATTTATAAAATGAAAGTAGTATAAGTACGGATGAGGGATGAAGACAGTGAAATAATACACTTCTTTGATAGGTAGAAATTGTTAGACTTTCATGAAAACTTACAGAAAATGGCAATATAGTTGGTCCCATTGTTGGAGCAGTGGAATACTCTAAATCCATAGGTGGGTAGGCTAAGTGAGGTTTTGGGTAATATGAAGACATTAAAATGAATCATAATCATATTGGAAGGCACCCCAAACAAAAGAGGAAAGGAAATTCTCACTATCACCCCAATAAATTTCCTTGTTAAGAAAGAGAAATCAAGATCTACAAAGGAAAAGGGATGGTGGAGCATAAAATAAATTTGGTGGAAGGTCATGGTGCCCAAACAAGAGGCATGTCCAACAACACAAAGAAGAAATCCAATGGTAACATTAAAGATGATCCTTTTGAATAAATATAGTAGGTGTATTAGTTTTTAATACTGTTAATTCTTAGGTCTTGTTTTAATTGAAATTTTGCTAAAATTTGGTGTTTGGTAGGCTAGTGTTGCTTGATTCTATTTTGTTTATTTTTTTTTGGTTTGTACTTTCTTGTTAAACTATAGTTTGAGTTCCCTGTAAAACCTAACTTTTACCTCATTTAATTAAAATAAATATTTGTATAAATATTTGGAGTGTTATATATATTAAAATTGGTATAATTATTCATATTGGTACAAATAATTATATTGGTATAGTTATTAAGATTGGTATAGTCATTTATATTGAGTTAATTATTTTAAATTGGGTCACATCATATTGAAAATACTTATAGGTCAAATATTTATATAGATTTGGGAATATGCCTTGCAGATTTCATATTTCAAGATCATAAAATTGACTAGATTAAATGAAAAATTAAATCATTCCATATCACATGGAGGTACCAATTGGATTAGATTGGGGGAATGAAGATAGTTCATGTATCCACCATTATAATTTATTATGTTTACATTGATTAAATCTGATCATGGGGCATAAACATTATCCATTGACATACACATACACACTATTACACTTTTGTATTATGGAATTGATGGTATTTAGAAGCGAACACTTTGAATATGTAAGTCTATCTACATTGATTGATTCATTTAAATGTGTAAGTGTTGTTGAGTTTCAATAAAATTTAATGGCCTAAGAAGTTATTTGGAACCCCAATATGTGTCTCCCTCTTTCATCTCAAGGTTGAATATTAATAAAATAAGTAATGTGGTTTAGGTTCAACAATGCTCAACAACCTACATATTACTCTTAAAATTACTTGGAATATTGCCCATTTCCATGAATATGAAGTGAACAAGGCTAAAATAACCTTTCTCCACATGAATTTAGACACTTTAAGACCCATGCAATTCCCACTTTTTAATTTTTATTGGGTTAATTTATGACCCATGACATCTCCATTCTCCATAGATTGAACATAGTATGTGAGTGACACAATACTAGAGGTATACAGGTGTAGTTATTTGAAATATTTTATGTCAAAATAGCTAGAGAAAGGAATATAATATTTGTTTAATATGAATGATAGGTAAATAAATAAACTAATTAATTACATAACTTATAATAATAATGAAATAATGTAAGAAACAAAAGAGAAGGCACATTACATAATTTTAACATGGGAAAACCTCAATGAGGTAAAAAAACACATAAAGTTTATTCTATTTTGAGAAAAATTTATAGACATAGGGAATTCCTTATTCACCACACTTCTTTACCATTATTCACTTGTTGGGAGATTCGTGGTAGTGATGTGTTGTCATTGATGTCAAGTGGCATTGGTGATGATAAAGTGATATGAGAGTGCTCAATTCAGTCTTGGTTGCTAGTGAGAGCTTGTAGGAGCAGTTGGTTGTCATGGATCATGGAGAGAGAGTACACGATATGTCCATGTGGTTGAAAAATAAATTGGAGTACTTCTTGGTGGTATTTAGGTGGAGTGTAAGTCATATTATGCCTTGTGGGCTTGACCATGTGTGGTTGCCTATGGGCTTTTGAGTACTTTGAGAGATAAATCATGATAATGAGCTTATTATGCTTGGAATATGCATGTTGTAAATGTATATGATGCTAAGAAGTTAGAGAGATGGTTTTTAAGAGGTGGCTAGTGGTGTGTAAGATAGTTTGGTCATTGGCCTAATTGGCCTAGGTGGGATTGTGAGGCCTTGTGAAGGGTCAAAGGGTGTTTGTAGGTTGGTGAATCTTATTTTTACATGAGAGATGGTTAAAAAAAAAAATTCAATAATTTTGATAAGGTATAAGGTTAGAGATTAAACTAAAAAGTTAGAAAGTTGGTTTAGAAGCTTGAAAGGGTGATAGAAATGAGTGCAAGGAGCCCAAAAAGAAGTTTCTCATGATTTTTGGCACATGAAAGGTTTTCATGGGAATATAAACTAATTGGAATATTTTGGGAAGGTACATAATAATTTTTTCCAAGCATTGGTTTAGGAGTTAAGGGGTAAAGCTTTATGAAGATTCATTAAGAATGTAAACTAGTTAAAATCCTCTATAAACCCTCATAATGGAGTGATTAGAAAGATCTTGATATAAATGACCTAGAATGGATTGGTTAACTAAGTTTGAATATTGGAATTTATAGATTACTCCTCTAGGCATCTCCAAGTGGTAGTGGTTTGTCAGGTAAGTGAGTAGAAGGTACAAAAATATGGTTATTTCTAAAGATTTTAGTATTATAGGTAGGGTTGACTGAGTCAACACATGAGAGTTGTTGGAGCTTGAAGGCCAAGAATTTTTATTTAATTCCATAGATTTTTTTTGGAAATAAACATTCACCATGTCAATTATCTAAGTTAATCAAGTTGGCTAGTCACTAATCTATAGGTGGTGAAAATAGTGAACAAATATCTAGGTAGTGTAAATACATGCTTAAGGAAGTGTTTTAGGTGAGTAAAGATGAATCCAATGGTTTGGGGTATTTTATTAATATCTATGAATTTTTTTACCTTTATTTTTATGTGAGTTTGATGAACATACATATGTAATAAGGTGCTTTCAAAGTGGCTTATCTAAGCAGTGAAGACTGTGATATAGTGATCTAAGGAATTGGTCTGTTAGACTAATGGATGCTACTAAAACAAGAGAAATATCTACTTGAGAGTAATATAGCGATCGCATAGAATATTTTAATGTGTATTATATTTTATTAAATAATTCTTTCATGTGATAGATAAAAACATCTACATGACTAGTTTTGGAAGCTTGTTGGTAGTCTAGAGTGGCCCATTTGGAGAGGTTAGTTTGAGTTGTTCTGAGCAAAGTTTGAGGTGAATGAGAGATCGGTGATATTATATAAGTGTCATATATTTAGTATATGGATTTTTTATTTATACTTTGTCTCTATTTTTGTTGGATCAGTCAAATATCTTTGACTAAGTTTCTGGTGTGCATGACCAGTTTGAGTAATTAGTTTGTTTGAGTTGGTTTGGACCTGTGTAAGCTATGTGAAGGTGAAAAATGAATTTATAGGTGTTTTTTATGTCATAGAGGAAATATAAATGTCATTTTTTAATGTGTTTTTTTATAACATTAATATCATGCCTCAGTTATTCTTGGTAGTATTTTCTAGGTATTTATAGGACTTGGAGTGAGAGAGACAATGGTTTAGATAGAGTAGTGGTTTGGAGTTCTAGATGTTGTAAACCCATGTGGGAGTGAGAAATTATTTATTTGAGGAATTTTTTGTGTTTCAACTATTTTTTAAGGCTAAAAATGGTTCAATAATTTCAAGGTGTAATGAGTGCTAATGAAAGGATAATGCATTAGGCCTAATTAAGATATAAAAGAGGATTAAGATTGATTTGGGTTATGGATGACCAATGGAGAGATTGGCCCATTAATTTAACATGTATAAGGATATTTTATAAGGGTAATAAAAGTGTGGAAAATATCTTGTCTAACTAATATGGGTTAGATGAAAGTGTACTATATATACTAATTTTATTTGGCCTATTTGGAGTGTGAGAGTGTGTGTGTGAAGCTAAGCAAAGGAAAGAGCTTAGTCAAGGAGTAGAGATGGGTAATTAAGGACCATGAGAGGGTGTATAGGATTAATCATGTTTATATTATTAGATTCATTAGCTGACAAGTCATTAGACCTAACAATCTAAAGGGTGACTTGGTTGCATGAATGAGGTAGGTGTGCCTACTTGGAGAAGAGAAGTAGATTTCAGGTGTATGAGCTTAAAAAAGTCATCATCAGGTGTATAATACATCATATTAGTGTTGTAAATCATAATAGATGTGGTTGACTAGGTGCTTAATCACCTACAGGGTTATAGCCTCCTTGCTAGTTGGAGCTAACTAAAGGTCTAGTTGGAGCTAGACTAAATTGAGGGGTGGATGCTCCTTGATCAATTGGAGCTGGTCTAAATTATCTTGTCTATATTATCATTATAAGACTATATTCCATTGTTTTTTATGCTTAATATTGGGTTTTCTCACCATAGAGGGTTTCCCACATAAATGATGTTTGCTCTTATTCATGCTTTGGATGTATAAGCTTTCATGTTCATGTTGTTGTATGATGAATGAGTTTGTGGAACTGAATGTGCATTCTTAACTACTGATTCATCCCCCCATCTTAGTATCTAATTATTTTATTTGGTATCAAATCTGGTCCTTATTGAGTCTTAATCATATTGGAAGGTGATCTTGTGAGTAGCCTAATTGATGGTGTCTGCCTAGTCAGTTTTTTGGTAGAGTTGATAGAGTTTTTGATGATAAGTATGGTATCCTTGTTTTTTTCATGATTTTTCATTTTTTTTGAGTTATTCTTTCAAGAATGATTAATTTTGAAGGTTTCTCTAATATGAATATGGATGTCAAGAGTTAGATTGTTCTTCGCTCAAGCCAAGGTAAGTTGTTTACTATTACAGATGGTTCCTCAAGCATGAAGGTTTGTCAAAGAAATAATATTTCAATGGAGAAGAATTATGTTGAATCTAAAACAAAAATTAAACCTAGTTTGATAGACAAAAAGGACCTTGAATTCATATTGAAAGACAATCTTATTTGTATTAGGTCTCCATGAGACTTAATGAGGGTATGAGAGCTAATGAAGTTTTTTGAGTAAGGGCATATATATTGAAGATTAGATTGCATTTAAGGGTATTGTAGAGAGGAAAGAATTGCTATGAATTCATGACTTAGGATCATGCATTGACTGTCTAAGGTGCTCATATGAGAGAGATAAAATAGTGACCTAGTTTGTAAGTGAGAGAAACAAAGAATAAATTCTTGAGGTTGCAAGAAGAATGAAGTAGAGAAGAGTATCATGACATGTCAATGATATGTTACTTATGTGCTTATAAGTATGAATACCTAGTTTTTTGTGTTTGAAGGCCTAATGAGAAAGGAAGATGAAATGCAAACCTGATTGATTGAAGAGATAACTTGTTTTCATGTAGAGGCTAATTTGAGAGAGATAGAGATCTAAGAGACCATCATCAATTGTGAGAGGACAAAAAAAACAAGGTGAAGTGTTTCAATAGGCTTAGGTTGGATTATACAGTCAAGGGTCTGAGTGCTTGATTAGTCTGCAAGACCAATGTTGCTTATGAGATTGAAGGAGATTATTGAAAGTGATTTTTGAAGATTTTATGGTGAATATCTTGTTTCTTTGTTGTCAAGGTGACCTCATCAGGTCATAAAGGATTATAATGAAATCTTTAATAATTTAAGGTTGATAGTTATTTTTGAGTTTCTTGTTAGAATTCTATGTTTTTATAATAGGGTCTTAACTATGAGGATAAGGTTGATTCTTTGAGTCAATTTGAAGGGATTTCATAAAGAGATTAATGGACTAAGAGGTTGGTTATGACCTTAAGGTCATGTATCATGAGTTTGATTGTTTTGGTATCATATTTTGAGTATTTTGAAGGAAATATTTCTTATCAGATTCTGATAGATAGTAGGTGTATACATATAAATTTATGACTATGTGTTTCCATGAAATGATTTGAAGAGTTCTTAACCATAATATCTTGTGGTGTCTAAAGGATAGATGGTTGATCATATGAGAGATATTCTTGATTGTCTTAGATGTTTAAGCCTACTTAAGGAGGTCTAATTGATCCTATAGGTTAGTGAAGAGAAAATAAGGATGATTGTTCAAAAGGTATGTTCATGTCTCCTGGTCCTAAAGTGCATTTTTGATCAATTTTTGATGCCTTGGTAGAGTAGTGATTTGAAGAATAAAAGTGGACTAGTTTTTTTGAGGTCATGTTAAAGAGAATAATTATTCATTTATAGGTGGTTTGAGCTTCTATAGTTCTTATATGTGTATTTTATGGTCAAAAGTTAGAGTTGACTAATTTTGGCAGTGATGACTACCTTGAGTGTGCCCAATGTACTCTTTTGGTGTTTTCTTGATGCTATAAGGTTAGAGAAAGATTATTAAAGTTATTTTTGGATTTTATAAGTAGAAGAGAAGGTTTTATGATGACTAAGAAGTTCTCAGGTATGATTTTGATCTTTTGGTCATGGTGCTAGCTGGGTGTAATGGCTCTGTAGGTCTAGATTGGTGGTTCTCAGGTAAGTACATGAGCTTGGATAAGTTTCAAGAATATTTTTATGATTAGGAAGATATATAAACCTCAATTGGGTGTATTAAAAGTTGTTTCACATGTTGTAATATTCAATTTTTATTGTATGGAAGGTTTTTGAGTGATCACAGGCTTGTCTTCTCATGAGCATGCATTTGGTGGCCTAAAGGAATTCATGGTTCCCAAAGGTTTATAGGCTTGAAATTTATCATGGAAGTTATTTTTAATGGTCTCTAGGTGTGGTATCTAGCTCAAGTGTCTATGTTGAATAGGGGTTGACCTTTGACCAAGGTTTACTTTGAAGACCTAGTCATTTAGGCATGATTGAAAAATTGATCTATCTCTGGATTTGGAGGATAAAATACTAAAATAAATTAAATGGGCCAAATGGGTATCTAAAACAAGTTTTATAGTGGTTTTAATAAAGTATTTTTCAAGTTATTCAAGTTTTGGTCTTCTAAGAGGCCTAATTAGCTAATAGGCTAAAGAAGGAAGTCTACTAAGGAGGATGATATAGGCAGTCATTCCTATCATGTATGAGGGGTAATGGTAATGGAATTTATATATATATTTTCATGATCTAAAAGTTCAAACATAGAGAGTTATGTGGTTTGTAGTGGCTAATTAGGGCTATAAGGGGTCTAAATAGGCCTAGTGAAGTAAATGAAGATTTTTGAGAAAGTTTTTACAAGAAGGATGGAATTTTTGGTTCCATTTGATCATGTTGGTATATTATAAGCATAGTTAGGTGTGTTTCTATACTTGGAATTCCATTGGTGTTCTGTAGAGTGCCTTGAGTGCAAAGGTATGAGAGCTTACATAGTGTTATGGTACTCATATTGTTATTCGAAGTGATGGTAGTTATTCTTGGAGGTCCCATAGGTTTGAATTGATTGTATAGATTAAGGAAGAGACTTAAAAGTGGATTAGGGTCCTAGGGGGAGTTGTGTTACTATGTAATTGGTGACAGGTCCAAGGATTTAGGTAGCTTGGGAGAAGGACTAAGTTCTAGCTATTTAATTTTTCTTGAGAAGACTCAATTGTTTAATTAGATATTTTGAAGGAAGGGAGTATGATTCAATGTTGTCTAGGTATATTTCAGACTTATAGGTCTAAGATTATTGATTAGTAAAGGGGGATATGAGTTCTTTATTTCTCAAGTGACAGTGGTCTGAGGGAGCTAGTGTGTTTTCCTAGTGGTCAGGTCCAAGGTTTTTATAGGTCTTTTGGAGATATGATTTTGAGTTGGTATAAGTGGGATAATTATGGTTGATTTATGATCTATTTCTAATAATTGGTGTGCTCTAAATTTCAAAGGATGAGAGAGAAAGGTATGTGTTCTTGGTTGTGTTCTTAGTTTAGCTTCTTAAATTGGTTGATTAAATATAAAAGAGCATGTTTGATAGATGAGTCCACTTTGTCATTTTGGAAAAGGGGGAGAGAGAAAAGGAGTGTTTACATCAATGAAAAAGGGGATATTTTTTGGATATTGGTGGTAGTGATGTGTTGTCATTGATGTCAAGTGGTATTGGTGATGACAAAGTGATATGAGAGTGATCAGTTCAGTCTTGGTTACTAATGAGAGCTTATGGGAGTAGTTGGTTGTCATAAATCATGGAGAAAGAGTACATTAAATGTCCATGTGGTTTAAAGAGAAATTGGAGTCCTTCTTGGTGGTCTTTAGTTGGAGTCCAAGTCATCTTATGCCTTGTGGACTTGACCATGTGTGGTTGCCTAAGGGGTTTTGAGTACTTTGAGAGCTATATCATGATAATCAGCTTAGAATTCTTGGAATATACATGTTAAACCTATATAAGATGCTGAGAAGTTAAATAGATGGTTTGCAAGAGGTGGCTAGTGGTTTGTAAGATAGTTTGGCCATTGGCCTAGGTGGGCTTGTGAGGCCTTATGAAGGGTCAAAGGGTGTTTTCAAGTTGGTGAATCTTGTTTTTTCATGAGAGATGGTCAGGAATGTTTGTTCAATCATGTTTATAAGGTCTGAGGTTAGAGATTGAGCTAAAAAGTTAGAAAGTTGGTTTAGAAGCTTTAAAGGGTGTTAGAAATGAGTGTAAGGAGCTTGAGAGGAAGTTTCTCATGCTTTTTAGCATGTGAAGAGTTTACATGGGAAGATGAGATCTTTGGAGTAGTTTGGGAAGGTCCCTGATAATTTTTAACATGAATTGGTTTAGGAGTTAAGGGGAAGATCTTTCTGAACATTTCTTAAGAATGTAAACTAGTTAAAACCCTCTATAAACCCTCATAGTGGAGTGATTGGAAAGATCTTGATAGAAAGGACCTAGAATGGATTGGTTGACAAGTTTTGAATATTTAAAGGTATAGAGGAATCCTATGGGAATATCTAGGTGATAGGTAGTGGTGTGTCAAGGAAGTGAGCAGAAGGTATATAAATATGCTTGTTTTTAAATATTTTATTACTATAGGTAGGGTTGACTGAGTTAACACATGAGAGCTGTTAGAGCTTGAAGGCAAATAATTGTTCTTGAAGTCCATAGAGTTGTTTTTTCAAGAAATAGTCAATATTTAAATTATCTAATCCAATCAATTTGACTAGTCTCTAATCTGTAGATGGTGAAAATAGTGAACAAATATCTAAGAAGAGTAAATATGTGCTTAGGGAAGTGTTCTAGGTGAGTAAGGATGAATATAATGGTTTGGGATATTTATTTAATACATATGAATTATGTTCCCTTTATTTTTATGTGAGGTTTATGACCATACATTGGCAAGAAGGTGATTCCAATGTGGCTTATCTGAGCAGTGAAGAGTATGATATAGTGATTTGAGGAATTGGTCTATTAGACCATTGGATGATACTAGAGAAAGAGAACTATATACTTGAGAGTAATATATATATCACATAGAATATATTAATGTGGATTATGTGGTATGAAATTATTCTTTCATGTGGTAGACAAGAACATCTAAATGACTAGTTTTTGGAGCTTATGGGCAGTCTATAGTGGCCTATTTGGAGAGGCTAGTTTGAGCTGTTCTGAGTAGAGTTTTAGGTGAGTGAGAGATTGGTGATATTATATAAGTGTCATATATTTATTAAATTTATTTGGTCTTTATAATTTTTCTCTAGTTTGGTTTGAGTAAAATATATTTGATTGAGTTTCTAGTGTGCATGACCTGTTTGAGTAATCAGTTTGTTTGAGTTAGTTTAGACCTAAGTAAGAGTTAGTTTAGACCTATGTAAGCTATATGAAGGTTAAAAATATATTTTGAGGAATTTTTTATGTCATTTATGACCTTTCCCTATTATTTTTTCATGTCGTTGGTGATAAAATCAATAATATGCCTCAGTTCTTCTTGGTAATATTTTATAGGTGTTTGCAAGACTTGGAATGAGAAAGTGAATAGATTGGATAGAGTAGTGGTTTGGAGTTAAAAATTTTGTAGACCAATTTGGGAGTGATAAATGATATATTGGATTCATTTTTTATATTTTTCACCTATTGGTGAAGGTTAAATATGGTTAAATAAGTTCAAGGTGTAATGAATACTAATGAAGGGCTAATGCATTAGGCCTAATTAAGATCTAAAGAATGATTAAGCTTTATTTGGGTTATGGATGACCTATGGAGATATTTTACAATTAATGTAACATGTATGAGGATATTTTATAAGGTTAACTCAAGTTTGGAAAATATCTTGACTAACTAAGATGGGTTAGATGAAAGAGTAGTATATATACTAAGTCTATTTGACCTCTGTGGAGTTTGTGTGTGTGAAGCTGAGTGAAGTAAAAAGATAAATAAAAGAGAATATATGGTTCATTAAGTAACATGAGATGTTGTAGAGTATCATTCATTTTTTATTAGATTCATGAGCTAACAAGTCATTAGACCTAATAGTCTAAAGGGTGACTTGGTTTAGTGAATGAGGACGGTGTGCCTATTTGGAGAAGAGAAGTAGATTTCAGGTGTATGAGATTTATAAGGTCATAATAAGTTATAAAATAAATCAAATTAGTGGTGAAAATTATAATATAGGTGGTGGAGTGGGTGCTTAATCACCTAGGGGGTTGTAGCCTCCTTGCTAGTTGGAACTAGCTAAGGGTCTAGTTGGAGCTAGACTAAATTGAGGGGTGGATGCTCCTTGATCAGTTGGAGCTGGTCTAAATTCTCTTGTTTTTATTATCCTTATATGACTATAGTCCATTATTTTTTAGTCTTGAGAGTGTTTCTTCTCCCCCTAGAGGTTTTTCCACATAAATGATGTGTTCATATGATATTTTCTCTTGTTCATGCTTTAGATGTGTTAAATTTCATGTTCATGTTGCTATATGATGATTGAGTTTATAGAATTGAATGTGAATTTTTAACTAATGATTCACCCCCATCTTGATATCTACTTATATCACTTCACCACACTTATTTACCATTATTCACATGGAATTCAAAGACCACCACTCCCATAAATCATAGTGTTTTAATAATCAAAATTAAAATTTCACCTTAATAATTGAAATTAATATTTCACCAAAGGTCAAAACATGTTTATAATATTTTTTATAGTTACAACCAACTAATACACCCCTTTAAGTTAAAGATAATAATTTATTACTCGTACAACTAATTTTAAATATTTGGTTGTGTAAATAATAAATATATATTTTTATGGAATAATGTGGGCCACAATGTAACCCCACAAATATTTTTATTCCAACACTCCCCATTAATTTTTAGTGGAGATACATTCCAAAATCACCTCTTATTCAAAAGGAGTTACCATCTATAAACATCCACTATGAATCTAGGATAACCTAAAATACTTGAAGGATTTAAACACCTTCATCATGTTAATATCACATTTTTATACAAAAGGAATTAGAATCCATAAACACGTAGGGTGATTTAGGGTTGCATTATAGTGGGACTACATCCCATAGTTTATTATAGATAATATTACAAGAATTTGAAGCCTTTTATTATATAAGTACTTCCATTAAAAATATGCTTGATTATTGGGTACATTGTAAACTCACATGAGGTTAAGTTTACAAAAAATCACATAGGGTGACTTTTTAGAATGCTCTTACAATAGAGAATAATTATAGATATGAAAAAAACCCATGGTTTTTATGAGGTGATATTATCATACACACTCACCCTTAATATCAATTTTGAGAGACCCATCATTGTTATGAACTTGTAAAATTATATAGTACATAGTGGTTTTGTGAAGATATCTACCATTTAATCATCAATAGGACAACAATACACATTAATATCACCACTAAGGATTTTTTATTAGATAAAGTGCACATGAAATTCAATATGAATCATTTATTGTAATAAACTAGATTTTTTCATCGATGTTATATAAATTTGAGTATCACAAAGAAGAGTTGTGCTGTGAGACATCCATATGTAGTTATTATAACAACCTTTGTAACCACATTGATTGTTTAATAAATTCTATAGCACTTTTATACTATGCATCTATATAAAAGATGTAAATAATAGGTTATTTTTATAATATCACCTGCACTAAGCTTAAACACATATGTATAAGTAAATTTGTGATCTATAATAGCACTAACATGGTCAACATCACAATATACATATAATAACATTATCGATGGAAGAGTAATATAAACCATAATTTATTATTCCTTTGATATATATAAATATTTTTTTGATAATTTCTAATAATCTAGATATAGATCTTGCATGCATATAGAAGAAACACCTACATCATATAAAATATATGGCCAAGTAATAGTTAGATAAATAAAACTTATAACTAATTGCCTGTATAAAGTAGGATTAACTTTGTCACGTGTAGGTTTTGGATTAAGCCTAACACCAAATTCAATAGATGTAGAAATAGGTTTACATTCAATCATATTAAATTTGAAAATAAAGTTATGTGCATACTCAAATTGAGATACTAATATGGAGTTTTTATCTTGATATACAACAATGACTATAAAAATTTTGGAACATGCCTAGATTAGTCATCTCAAAATATTGATTTCGTTTAAATTTTTATATAAGAATAAAATAATTTTGATTGTCAGTAATGATAATATCATCTACATATAAAACAATTAAGATAATATTAATATTTTAGACTTATACAAAGAAATAATTATCACAATAACAATTAGAAAAACATAATTCTTTTTGAAAAAATTGATTTTAGAATACCAGGCTCAAGGATCCTATTTTAAAACCATACAATTTTTTTTAAAATTACATACTTAATGTTCTTTGTTAGGTTCTTTAAAACCTTTTGGTTGAGTCATAAATATTTATTATTTTAAGTCACCATTTAAGAAATCATTTTTAACATCTATTTAGTGTATTTCCAAAATATTTTGAGCTGTAAGAGAAATAAGTAATTTTGAAATACTCATTTTTTATACAAGAGCAAAATTTTTAATATGATCAATTGTAGGTTTTTTGAGTATAGTCTCAAAAAACTAACCTATCTTTAAATTTGTCAATTTCCCCAAATGAGTTATATTTTATTTTATAAAGTCATCTAGAACCAATAATAGATCTTTCATAAAGAGGAGGGATAAGATCCCAAGTCTGATTTTTAATTAAGGCTCTATATTCAATTTGTATAGCACATTTCCATCTATAATCATGAATGGATTCCTCAAAATATTGGGGTTCACATTCATAAAGAGTTATCAAAGCATGATAATAATGATGAATTTTAATCATTTTATTAAGATTTTTAAGATTAGAATATTGAATTAAAGATTCAACCCATTTAGACTGAATACAAAATGAATGATCCCCCTCAAACTCAAATTTATCCAAATTTGAATCATTTTTATCTTATACTTTTGTACATTTAAAATCATTAGCAAAAGTTTTTGGATCTTCTTAAGAGGAAAATTTAGAGGGTTATATATAAGGATCACTGAAAGATTTTTCAAGAATATGAACATTCATGTTTTCAATGATTTATCATTTAGATGGATCATACACCAATAATCCTTTAGTTCTTCCATAGCATAAAAAATACAATAGTAGGATGTAGGATAAAGTTTCTCTCTTTGAATTTAGGAAAAAAATATAAGTAGGACTTCTAAATATCCTAAGGTGTGTAACACTAGGTTTTTTATTAGGATAATTTTCTAGAGAGTAAAAAGATACACATATTTAGTAGAAACTCTATTAATAATATGTACAATAGTTTTTATGACTTTGGCCTAAATAAATTTTTGAAAACATGCTAAATGTAACATAGTTCTAGCCATTTCTAGGATAGTTATATTTTTCTTCTTAGTAATTCCATTTTATTGTGGATAATAAGGAGCTGTTAACTCTCTTTGAATACCAAATGAAATGAAAAACTAATAAAAAAAATTCCTAATGTATTCACCTCCATTATCAATTTTTAATATTTTATTGTTTAGGTTATAATATTTTTAAATAACATATTTAAATTATTTGAATTTAGATAACACTTCAAAAAGTTTCTTAAATTTTGGAAAATAAAAATTTTTATTTAAGAACCGATTTGTAAGTTTTGCTTGACCTCATTTAGTTGCTTCTAAAAATAAATTATCACCTAAATATATCATTTCTTATATATTTTTAGTATCAATTAAAATATTAGACAAGCATGTCATGTGCTTTGAAGCACCACTATCTAAAATCAATTCATTATCATTAGAAGCAAATAAAACAACATAAAAAGTATTAATATTAGAATTTTGATCCAGATTGTTATTTTGATTATTGATTTTGATTAGAGAATTTATTCTATTAATTATTATTAGTATGGTTAAAATTTAGTCCCTTTTTTAATAATAATATTCCCTTTTATGACCAAATTTACCACATAATTTACAATTCTCATTAAATTTGACTTTATAGTTAGTGTTAATAGTTTTCTTGTTCCCATTAATATTATTAATATTGGAGGATTTTGATTTGAATTGATAATTTTTATTATTTATGGGAACATTTTTTTGAGTGAAAAGTGCTTAAGTGACATTCTTTTTAGAATCCAAATTAGTCATTACATGATCTTCTTGAATGAAAAGAGACAAAAAGATATTGAAGTCAGGGATGTCTTGCTCTATTTAATATTTAGAGTTAATAATGGAAATAAAATTTTGAAATTTATCATGGATACTTAATTGAATAATAAAATAGAAAAAATGATCTTGAATTAAATTAAAATTAAATCCATTTAATTATAATTTGATAGTTTTAATTTTAAATAAAATTAATAAAATTTTTATCGTCTTTCATGGGGGTTGCCTGATTTCAAGAATAATTTTAATAATTTTATAAAGTTGTGTACCTTAATGCATTATTTCAATAAGTTTCCAAGCTTCACTAGGAGATTATTTATTTTTTGCATGGAGTATAAATTCATCCTTAACACTCCTTATGATGATCGATGTAACTTATTTAGATTTATGTTGATAAGAATTTGTATTTTTAGTTGTCACATGTCTCTCAAATGGATGCTTATCAACCTGTTAATAACACTCCATGCCTTTCTAGCCATAAATTTGGTTTTAATACAAATATTTAAAATGTTATAGTTAGTCCCATTTAAAATTTGTGTCATATCCATATTAAATATTTGGGAGGCCATTTTGTTATGAATATAACAATTTACAACAAAATTTGAAAAAAAAAAAAAATATACACAAAATTTTATAGACCTTTTTGTATCCAATTAAAAGTGATAAAATGGTCAATGCATATGTTTATACATGAACAATAATATAAATATAGGTGTAATTCCATGATATATAAAGATTGACCAAAAAAGAAAAATGTTTATTATTATTTACAAGTAGACTTATTTATTAAGCAAGCTAACATAAATACTTCATCTTTAATAAAAAATACACTATTGATTGTAAATGACAAATTGACTTTGACTGCACATGTTGTGAGATTTAGGAGGAAAAAGTACTAGCAAAAAAATCAGCTCACTTTCCTTTTTTGGTAATCGATAATGAAAAAATAAATTTACTTATTGATCATGGATAAATTTTTAAATTTAATCAAACCTATCAATTTAAAATTTGTTAAAGGATAGTTATTTGGATAATAAAATTATAAATTATACGTAATACAAAAAAATTGATACTTGAGACTTGACACTCTTTTTAATACTTAAATTCCTTAAAATTTTACTTAACCAGATACATATGTTTTGAAATACAAGACTCACAATAAATAATTATCATAATATTAACTCATTCTTTGAATATTTTATCAAATAATCCCACTATTAGTATAAAAAAAAATGCTCATGAAGACTTTAACATAACATAATAAAAATCACTAAAAAGAATACTTACTTTTTAGCTTAACTTATCATAACATAGTAAATAAAAATTACTATAATAAATATTTAGGGTAAATTTTTTTACTATAAATAATACTTACTCTTTAACTTTAACTTATCTTAACATAGTAAAATAATATTACTATAATAAATATTTAGGGTAAAAATAATTTGCCATAAATAATACTTGCTCATTAAATTATCATAATATATTAAATTTTTTTTTGCTATAATAAATATTTAGGGATTAAACTTTAACTTATATTAACATAGTAAAATAAAATTAGTATAATAAATATTTAGGATTATGAGACTACTATTTATATAAGTAAATGAAGAATTAATAATTTTTATAACACACAGGAGTATTATTTATTCATTTTCCTATATTTTTTTAATAAACTAAACAACAACAAAAGTTATTTTTATTATAATGTTTTAATATATATAAAAGATAAATATTTTATTATATTGTTTCACTAAATTTTGAATATATTTGATGTTTAAGGAGAAAAAAAGATGAAGGGTAGGGATTAGAGATTAGAGAGAACCTAGATTGGTTGCGTGCCATATCCAGATGATGTTGAGCACTCCTCTTTGGCTAGGGAGGACTACTTATGAATAAGAAAGCATTGCCACCAAAAATATTTGTTAGTAGATATATGAGTGGGATGTCAAGCTATGCACTTGTTCCTAGAAGTGTCAAACTTATTTAGGGATGATAGTCCACTTTTTGAAACAAAATGGTAATGAATAACAAAATAAAAGAGAGCAACAGAGAGATATTCATACTATTATTGCAATTTGAGTGTAGCAGAGAGTGGTACAATGTAGGTAATGTGAGTTATTGGTGTTTTTGGAGGTTGTTTAGGTAGGATTAAAGAAGTTGGTAGAAATACATAGTCACCAATGTTAGTTAGTCTACTAATGTGAGTAAGGATATGTGATTGATGTTGGTTATGTGGTCGATGTAGATTATGTGGCCGATGTAGATAGGGGTAGTAGGTTCTCAAGAGGTTATAGGAGAATTTTTTGAGTGGGGAGGTAGATGTTGGTTAGGTTTGTGAGGTTGAGAAGAGTCGTAAAGGAATGGGTAAGACTCAAGTGGGTCTAGATAGAGGGTTGGTATGTTTGAAATAGAGGGAAACAAGCAAAGGAGTTTTATAACTCCTTCATAGAGAGAGTCAAGATGTTCACAAAATGATAAATAGTATAACGTAAAGTAATTATTAAATGATTATTTAAAGGAATTACAAAACATAGAGATATAATTAAAATGGATGAAATATGCATGCTAGATAGATGGCTCTGATGAGGTGTGTTTGAAGTAATACATGAATAAAAAATACAAGCATGTGCTGCTAGTTTAGAAGAATCTAAGATCTGTGTAGTATATCAATTCTTAATTTGGACTAATTTGTGTAAAGTAATGGTAAGCCTAGATGTAGAAAGTTGAATGCCAAAGCTTATACATGAATGATTGAATTTTCTAATTTTTATTGACCTAAATATTAGCTTAGAATTTGGCTTAAGTAACTAATGTTGGTGATCTCACCAATGTTGGTTGAGGGTTGACTAACATCGGTCGCATGAGAATAGGTAAAAGGGCTATTTTTAGCCTATTTTTGTTCCTCTTCTTGCCAAGTGTGGTATCCATTAGAAAATGGTAGAAATGTGAGGTTAAAAAGAACATAGTTGGTTAGTAATTTATGTTAGGGGTGAGAACAAGTCATGGGTAGTTAGGATTAGGGAACTAAGTCTTGAGGTGACTTAGAGGGTAAGAATTAGTCTTAGGATGAGGTGGCCAGGTAAGGTGGCGTAAGTAATTTTTAATTAGCTTAATTAAATATTTTTAAATTAATTAAATGTGTGAAGGGTGAAAACATAGGTTAGGAAGGCTAATTATTAAAAGGGGATCAAAGGGGGTTTCAACATAGGAAGTTATACACATGTGTGATATAATTTTGGTCTCTACATTTTCCCCTTTTATCTTGTAATTTGTACCAACAAGTCATACGATAAAAATAGGAGTTGGATGTTCTAGGTATGGGATGAGGTATCCCCCCCCTCAAAATAGGAACTGATGGAGGAAAATATGGATTTGAGTACCAATTTGATAAGGAGTTAATTGGGTTGGTAGATGTTGAGTGAGAGCATGGTAACATCATTGCTTGCATGTATACTACTACAATTTATAGTTAAGATTATCAATAATAGGTAAAGGTGAGGATAACTCAGATAGAAATAACCAAATCATAGCTCATAAGTGATAGTTGATAAGGTTAAAATGATCAAAGTTATAGCTCTAATGGTCTATGTGTTCTAAATATTTAAGGTAAGAAGTACCCCTGGTAAACACAAAAGGTTACAGGTGATAAGACTGGGTTGGTCATGATCTAAAACACCTAATATACATGTGTGTGTATAATATCCCACTATAACAAGGTAGAGTAAGTGGTCAAGACAAGTAATGAAAGGTTGGTCCAACAGGGTCAATGGTTGAGGAGATATTTGTGATCTCCAATCAGAGTTGTCATGGGTGGGGATTTAAGTGATCTCCAAGGTTAGTTGTCATGGTTGGAGAGATATATGTGATCTCTAAGGTTTATTATCATGGTTAGGAGATATACATGATCTCCAAGTTTACCCAAACTTAGGGTGTAGTCTAAAGGGTGGTGGTTGTCTCTAGAAAATCTAATGTTAAGGTTGTCAACATCAGTTATGTCAATAATGTCAGTAGGAAGTGTTGCATACATCAACACCTTAAGTAAAGATTATCAACATCAGTGGCTAACCAAATCTGACAAAAAGGGATTTAGTGGACCACCAAAACTCATTTGTGATAATTTATTATTGAAAAATATCTCTAAGTGTTGTGGGGCATAATATAGCTCTAGCCTATATGTGTGTTGTGAGTTGGTGAGAGATAAGTGGTTGAGAAGAGTGTGTGAGAGTGAGGGTTGGATTGAGTACTTGATGGGCCATAGTGTGATCGAGAGAGTGTTGGTGTGGGTAGAGATGGAAGAGGGAGGAGGGGACCTAACTAGAGGTATTTCACCATAATTGATAGCCATTCTAGCTTAGAGGAGATTGATAGATGAGATGAGATGCTCTGTGAGTTGAATTTTGATTTAAGGTAGTTAATTTATTATTTGGGTTAATTTAAAAATTTTGGGGGGACAAAGTGGAATTAGAGGGGTAGTCAATAGGGTAAGGGTAGGGTTGGGTGAATTTGGGAGGGGTTGGGGGTAGTTTTTAGGAAAAGACATAAATTTTGGAGGTAAGGTATTTGGCCTTAGGGCCAAACTAGTCATCAATGTCAGTAGGGCCTAACAATGTCACCCAACATAGGCATTGATGTCAGCTAATACCAAGAATTGATATTGACATATAAGACTAATGTTAGTCATAGGAAAAAACCCTAAATAGAAAGAAAAGGACCATTTTGGATCCCTAATTGAGTTAGTCGATGAGCTTAATCGCTGAGCTAGCCTTCGAAGACCCCATGTTGATTGAGTGCTACCTACATAGCCCAGTTGAGGGCCTTAAGCTAATTTAGTTCTCCTAGTGCCTAGAGAAAAAGGGTAAGGTATGGTTAAAAATATATTAAGGGAAGTGGTTAGGAAAAGGTAGGTTGAAATAGGTCATGGGACCTATGGATTAAAAGATAGATCATGAGGTTGAGGGTGTGAGATATAGGTCATGGTGATTAGAGTTTAAGATATAAGATATGGGGCCTTGAGTGGAAAGATAGATAGTTGAGACTAGGGTTGAGAAATAGGTAATTGATCCTAGGGTTTAGAGATAGGTAGTTAGGCTTAGGGTCTAGAGATAGGTAGTTAGGCCTAAGGTTTAGGTGGGTTAATAGGTTAGATATTTAGGTGGGTATATGGTCGAGATAACCTTAGAAGACCCCATGTTGAGTGAGTGTTACTTGCATAGCCTACATGAGGGCCTTAGGCCAATGTAGTTCTCCCAAAGAGAAGGGAAAAAAGGGTGGAGGTTTATATATTAGAAAGTTTGTGATTTGAGGTTTGTCTATATGGATGTAGGCTAGGCAAGAGTTGAAATTGTGAAATCAACAACCTACAATGCTAAAAAGGATGAGGAGGGATATCACCATGGATGAGTGGGATCACATGGTAGTCATAGGGTTAGGAGGAGTATGATGATATTTCTAGGTTGCTTGTGATGTTATATTGATGATAGCTTTGATAAAGAGGTGGGATCACACCACCAACACTTTTAATTTTCCTACCAAAGAGTTGATAATGACATAAGACAACATGTACAAGATTTTACAGTTGCTACTCTAGGGTGAGGAGCTCTTCTCATGTTTGAGAGAGGAACATGATATTCATATGGTGACATTATTTGGGGAGCATGTCAGCAAGGTGACCTACTATTTGGTGAGATTTGTATGAGTTATTATACACTATCGATGAGGATGAACATCAATTGAGTATCCTAATGATGATAGGGATTACAATATATGCACTACCATACACAGATGGGGGGAGATTTCTTATTACATTGATAGGTGTTTTGGCATAGATGGTTGAGTAGTGGACAATTTATGCATGGGGACCAACTTTTATGGCATAATTATATAGAGAGTTATGAGGTTTGAGGTTATGATGGTGGTACATTTTGTGTGTCAATAATTAACTCCATTATTGGGCATATGAGCACATCATGGTTACATGGCCATTAGGGCTACCCATCATGATTGTAGCCAGTTTCAAGGTTAGGTTCAGATAGTGGATAGAGGCTATGGCCCAAATATGAGTAGATGACATAGTGCAGGACATTGATTATTATAGGCATATGATAGATGGACTGATTCTCATCGATATTATTTGGAGGCCCTACTTGACATACTTTGCATTCAGAGGATAGGTAGAGCAACTTGTTGGTTTGTAGAGCACATTATGGGTTAGAGGGAGATGAGCTAGAGAGTTAGAGATAATGCCTATGGCATGGGTTAGGAGATAGTTTGGCTTGTTACAATACATACATCTTTCCTTTCCTCTATATATAAGGGATGATATAGAGGCACCCCTACCTTTACCCCAAGAGACAAATGGGCCAGATTTTGAGGAGCTACCAATAGGCTTGAGTGTAATAGATCTTAGATGCACAAAAACTTATTTTACATGATGGATAGGTTTGCATCTTGTGGTTTAGGTTAAGAAGCCACCACCAAATTTTTAAGGAGTGATGATATAGAGAGATGCAACTATATAGGTATGGGATGTAATAGTATAGGCCTGAGATGCAACACGAGTATATGTGTTGGTCTTATAGGGGTAGGTTATGACATTGTAGGGATATGTCAGGGCATTATAGGGATATGTTAGAGCATTAAAAGGCCAAGTTACTACACTAATAATAGAAAGAGATAGTTTGAGAGTAGAAAGATAGGCTACTCCTCCTCCACCATAAGGACTAGTATAGGGTCCTATAGTAGGTTTGATGGGTCCATCATAGACTGTATCTTTAGCAAGGTACAACACTACTTTAGATGAGATTTCATACTATGAAAGATCCATTAGGGATTTCTTATATATTTTAGGGTATTCTAATTTTAGAGAGTAGGAGAGATTAGTGACATGTGTCATAACTTCTAGCTCATGTAGACGTAGATAGGGATAGAGTGGTGATGATACTGCTACTTCATGACTATAACTATAGCATTGGGTACCATGAGGGCCAAATGATATTTTTGATGTTTTTATATATGTTGTATACGCATTGGACTATGATTTGAAGGTGAGCGATGTGATTTTTTGAGAGAGAGATGATACTGATATGATCCATTGATGTACATTCATATTCAACACACACACACACACACACACACATGAGAGTTTGTTATTTTGAGATGTGTTTATGCAATGGTGATGATGTTTAAGTTATTATAATAATGTGGATGTTTATGTTATGTTAATGCTGAGCATGTTAGTTGAGTTAGACTAGCATTTCCCATATGTGTGATGGTATATGCATAGTTAATTGGTTAGCTTCATCTTAGCATTTTTACATATTTGTGATGGTTTATGCTTAAAATGAATGGGTTGGATATGCTTTTTTATTTCATTATTTTTCCATATTTGTGATGGTGTATGCCAAAAATAAATGGCATAGGATTGATAGTTTTCCTATTTATTGTTGTTTAGACAAACTATGGTTGCATGTTGGGTGCATTTCACATGAGATTATATGAAACAAATAAATGGAAAATGATTTATTAGTTTTATTATGGTTTTAGGTAGTTATTTGAGTATCTTTTCTTAAGATGGATATGTGAATGATAATATTTGTTAAACACATAACTCTAAGAATCAATAAAAGTTGGCAAAAAGTTGAGATGGTGATTGAATCTTATTGTGAGATACGATCTCAGAAGAGAAATAAACACGTGATTGGGATGGGAAAGAAAGAGGCACAATGATCACGTAATGGAAAAGACCATAATCACAACATAAATAGGCTTAAGAGGATAAGTCTCTTTCATTCTTTGCATCATTTGACTATTTTTTTATTAGAGAAGCATCATACTCGCCTTGTGTCAAGTGAGTTTAAAGTCCCTTGAGAGTGTATGAGGGGAAAAAGGTAAAAGGAATGATATTTTTTGGGTAATGTAACCTTCTTAGTGGGGATGGTATGCCCCTATTGTGGGTGACCTGAGAACTACTATGGGAAAGTCTATGACTTAGATTTTTTTTTTGTAAGATAATCAATGCAGGAAGCCTAAAATAGGATTTTGTTTGTGTTGAGGTCATATGAAATTGATCAATATGAAAAGCTTCTAATTCATTATTTCCCTTGATAATAAATATTGGCTTAGCTATCCTTTAAGGGAGTGGTCTAAGATTTTGTTTTTTTAATTTTTAATAGTTATCCTTCAAGGGAGCAATCTATGTTGAGAATCATGATCTGAGAGATTATAACTTGTCTATGTATCTTATTTATTATTTCTTTTGTTTTTTTTGTTTTTAAGCTTTAGTCATAGATAAGACTATATAAGCTTAGATGTTTTCCACTTTGAGTAAAAAACCATAGCACTTCATAGGTTAACTTAGTGTGTAGGAATAAGGGTTAAGAGGGAGGGAGATGAATGTAATAGGGTTGCTCAATGGAGAAGCTCAAGTTAAACATGAGGTGATGCATCACTTAATTAAAAAAAGAATGGTCATAGGTGAAAATCACTTAAAGGCTTAGGAATTAACCTTCCATTGAGATAAGACAAGTGATAAGTTCTTGAGCCATACTTGTGAGTTATGATGTAGGGTCCAAGCCAATTAAGAGCAAACTTACCCCATTTGCCTTTCTATAGGTTCATCACATGTTGATTTTAATTTAAGATGAGATCACTAATATTGAATCTCACTCATTGATGTTTTTTTTGTAAGTGCATTTGATATGCTCTTGATATATTTGGAGGTGGTTGAGGGCTATGAGATGGTGTTCATCAATCTACTCAAGTTGAGCCAAACATTCTTGGTGAAATTCATCATTAGTAAGTATGTCTTGTAGAGAGATGAAAAGAGAAGGAATCTGGACCTCAAGAGACAAAACAAATTCCATCCCATAGACCAAGGAAAAAGGTGTAGCACCTATAGGGGTTTGAATGCTAGTGAAATAAGCCCATAAAGCAAAGGGAATATGCACGTGTCAATCCTTACTAGTATCGTTGATTACTTTCATGAGGATTTTGGTTAAGGTTTTGTGAGAATCTTCTACCTATCCATTTGCTTGTGGATAGTATGATGATGAGAATCTTAATTTGATTCAAAAAGTATCACAAAGTGTTTAGACAGTCTTGTTTTTGAAAGATTTTCCATTGTCTATTATAATTTTATGGGAGACACCAAAATAATAGATGATGTGATGGTTGATAAAGTCAATAATTTTATTAGCCTTAGTGGAGATGAGAAGAATGGCCTCAACCCACTTGTTGAAGTATTCCATAGCAATAATGATGTAATGGTAACATTGAGATGAATGAGGGTTAATCTCACTGATTAGATCCAAACCCCATTGGGAGAAGGGCCATAAGTCTTTGGTAACTTGTAAGGTATGGATTAGAATGTAAAGAAGGTTAGCATGTTGTTGACATTTGATGCAATGCCAAACCTAATCACTATAGTCTTGATGGAGTGTTGGCTAATAGTAGCCAAGTCAAAGGATATGTTTGGCAACTATGTTACTATTTAAATGTCCATAATAAATCTCATAATGAACTTCTTTAATGGTGAAGAGGATCTCAGTAATAGTGAGGCATCTAATGAGGAGACCATCAAAACCTCACTTGTAGAGAAGTCCCCCTATCATAGTGTAATGAGAGACATGTTTCATGAAGGCATGTCTCCCATTATTGGAGAGGTCAGGAGGGGTAATAGAAAAGGAGAGGTAATCCATGAGTTTATTGTAACATAAGTCATGTGGGTTGTGTATTACATTACCTATAAAAATGATGTTAGTTGATATATAGGAGGGCAATGTTAAGTGATGTATAGTGACATAGATTTTTGAGGAAGAGGGTGAAGAGGGTATGTGTAAAGTAAGAGAAGCCATTGTGTCAAAAAACTTGTTTGTAGATTGAGGAACATTTTTCAAGAGGTAGGAGTCAAATTATTCCAATAGTGTATCTACACAATGTTTATATCATTGTAGAATTTTATTTCTGTATAGGTAGGAACCATTAACCTGATTAAACACTAGTTTGGAGTCATAAAAAATGGCTATTGATTTAACACCCAAAAAAATAGCCATTTGAATCAATAAGATCAAAGTTTCATATTCATCCATATTGTTAGTACATTCAAAATCAAGTTTAAATGACAAAGGCATAAGCTCACCATCAAGAGGGATGAGGATGACCCTCATACCCCCACCATGTTGACATTTAGATCCATCAAAGAACATCATCATTTGATAGGATATGTCATCAGTGGATATCATTATGATAGATTCATCAGGGAATTCAAGGTTTGAAGGTTAGTTGTTAGGTAAAAGGGTGGCAACTAACTAGTTGGTGATCATTTTCCCATTGATAGACTTTTGTTGAATAAATTCCAAGTCAAAATTAGCAAGGAGCATGAGCCATCAAGCTACACATTGGTTGTGATATGGCTTGGAATGCATGTATTTAAGGGGATCAATATGGGTGATGATGTAGGTTTTTTGATTTAAGAGGTAATGACAGAGCTTGGAAGATTCAAAGACCAACATGAGATAAAGATTTTTGAAATGGGTATATCAAGTTTAATAATCAATAAGTGTGTCACTTATGTAGTAAACCACTTATTCTCAATGGTGATCATCTTGATGTGTAATCATAGCACCCAGAGAATGGTCTATTAAGAGATGCAAAGGTAAAAAGGTTAGTTTTCCTTGGGTGGAATAAGAACTGATGGGCAGAGGAGATACTATTTGAGTGCATCAAAGGCTTTTTGGCAATTTGTATTCTAATAAAAGGAGACATATTTTTTGAGGAGATGGTGAAAGGGTTGAAAATGATTTAATAATTAGGAGATAAAGCAGTGGATTGATTGAAGCTTGCCTTATAGGCTACATAGTTGTTTGATATTAGTAGGTGGAAGTATGTTTAGTATTGCTCAAACTTTGGCAAGGTCAACTTCAATACCACAAAGAGAAATGATAAAGCCTAAGAGATTATTGGAAAGGACACCAAAGATGTATTTTTTTGGGTTTAGTCGAATGTTATATTAGAGGAGATGAGTGAATATGATCTTGAGAATTGTCAAGTGATCTTGGTGAAGTTTAGACTTTTTGAGTAAGTCATCCATGAGTCTTCCATAATTTTGTATAGGAGATCATGGAAGATGTAAGTCATGGTGTATTGTTAAGTGGCACCAGTGTTCTTTAGACCGAAGGGAATGACCTGAAAACAAAAATTCCACCATGGGGTAATGAAATTTGTCTTGTGTTGATCCTTGAGAGAAACCAATATTTTATTATAACTTGAGAACCCATCCATAAGTGATAGCATCTCATAGCTGGTTGTTAGATCAACAAGTTAGTTGATACTTGGAAAAGGGAAGTCATCCTTTGGACAAATGAGATTTAGGTCATGATAGTTAGTGTAGATGCAGATTCCCCCTATTACTTTTGTGACATGAACAATATTGGAAACCCATTATGGGTAGTCGATGGGTTGAATAAATTTAACAAAAAGGAGGCATTGGAGTTCTTCTTTGACAAGGAGAGCAATAAAAAGATGCAATTTGTGAAGCTTTTACTTAGTAGGTTTAGCATCTCAGTTGATGATAATGTTGTGGGTGATGATAAAGGGGTCAATACCAGGCATGCCATTATTAGACCAAGTGAAGGCCTTTCTATGGTCATTAAGAAATGTTGCATAATTAGCTTGCTCAAAGGAGTCTAAATATTAGCCAATCTTAAGGATGTGGGTTTTATTGTGAGAGGGAAAATTGATGTCAAAGACCTTGGGGTAAAGGGTAGAAAGAGGATTGGTGATATAGGATGACACTTGTTATGTAGGATAAGGAGTTTTAAGTCAATCCCAAAATGCTACATGATCTAGCTTCATGGAGTCAAAAAAATATAGATTTTCCACTAACCACAAGAAAGGTGTCTATGAAGTTGATGTAGGCCTTATGATTTCTTCTTTATAAGGTTTAGATGATTGAGAAAAAGGGAGATTGTTGGCATCTACTACCTTAGGCCAAAGATGAGAAAGAGTTGCAATAGGGTCTTCTTCAATAGAGATGGGAAAAGAGGCATGGTCTTCCATGAGTGGGGGAGAGGTAGGAAAAGAAGGCTCCTTAATGGGATAGAGCATAGGTATAATTGCTCCCTCAACATATGCGTGAGGAATAGGTACAGTATGATTTTTTATAGGTAAAAAAAGTGGTAAAATTGGTTGAATTAGAGTAAGCACAATGGGTCTCTCATCTAATGTAGGGGTAGATAATAATAGATCCTCTAGGTGAAAAGGAGTGGATGGGGTACTATTGACCATTTTTTCCCAACAGGCTAAAACTGGTCCCCTTCTTCCCTTATTATTCAAAGCCAGTCAATTTTAGGTTGCACAAGTTTAATGCCATGGTTCTCCAGCTTGATTCAACACATTGGTTCAACACCTAGTTCAATAGACCACTTGGTTCATCGGCCTTGGTTCAATCGGCCTAGGTCGATTAGTAAGCTCATTGGTAAGTTCATCAGCACATAGCATTGAACCATTGAACTGGTTCAATGAATGGTTCAAAGCAAATGGTTTAACGAATAGTTTAATGAATGGTTCAAAGCAAATGGTTCAACCACCTTGGTTCAATTGGCTTAGTGTGTAATGTTTAACCATTGAATCAATTTTGGTTCAATGGGTTGATTAAACAAGGTGCCCCCAAAGCCGAAGGGCATGGAACACTTCAAAGGGGCCATAAAAGGGATGTTTTAACTTTTAGAATTTTGACTAAGGCAAAGTCCTGAATTCCTTTAGACTTTTTGTCTGAAGGAATTCCTTCAGACAAAAAGCTCGAAGGAATTCAGGGAAGGGCCGCAGTTCAAAGCAAAGATCGAGGCAAAATGTCCATAGACCAAAAGTCTATGAGAAAATGTCCATAGACCAAAATCTTGCAGAAACTTGAGAAATAATCCAGAGGAGCATAATGTCCCACCGAAGGATCCCGAAGGGCAGGCGCCCTTGTGAGGAACTCTCGGCCAAAATAAAGGGGCACAAAACAAAGGCCAAAGGGTCACCTTCCCTTTGAGAAGGTGCTAAGAGGGGACTTCAAGTAAAAAAAAGCCCGAAAAGGACCGATGACATTTCACCAGGGATGGTGACATCCATAAAGCTGTCAACCTTAAGAAAACAAGTTATCCATTGGTTTTCAAAGTGATGACGACCATGTGAATGTCAAATTTCATATAGTGAAATAGCCATTTGCTTTCAAACTAAAAGGATGCCAACCATGAAAGGAAGCCTAGAAATGTAGTGACCCGCTAGAAGATCACTCCCAAGGGTTGAAGGAGCTAGAAGAGACAAGATAGGGAAAATACAAAGTGCCAGGTATGGAGCATACAGATAGTCCAAGTGGCAAAGGGAAGCACCGATTTGAGAAGTTACTCTAGCAGGTGAAACAGTGGTTGCAAATTGACCATTAAAAGATGCAAATGACCAACCATGTGACCCTTTTTATTCATTTCATATTTATGAGTAGACAAATTGTGTAGGTGCCTTCAAGGAGCAGTCTTAGTCAATGAAGAAATAGCGTGGCCATGTCAAGAAACACCTAAAGTCAAAGCTAGGGCTGACACAACATTTATGTTTAAGCAGCCTACTCTTCCCAATGCTCATATGGCACATGGGTCACTTGTAAAAGGGGTGCTAAAAGGCCTCCTTTTTTCTCCTATATATTGAGGACTTGTCATTTTTGTAAGAATCTTCCACATTTGTAAGGCGTAGCCCTGGAAAAATTTCACCTGAATCAATAAACATATTTTTTACCTCTATCTTGGATAGATATTTCTGAGTATGTCTTGAGTGTTAATTTGTGTTTAGTCATTGTTTCTTGATGCTTTCACAGGTTTGACACCAACATACCTATCATCTATAAGGTTCCATTTCTGTAGTTGACAAGAAGAGCTATATTTGGTAGTGCTAAAATAGAAGAAATTACTTACAGTGTGCATTTCACAACACCTTGGTGAATCTCTATTTTTTATATTTTCATTAGAGCCTCCCTGCCATGTTTCTTGTAGCCTGGTCCTTCTGCTAAGTTTGAAGTGTATATATGTGTTTTCCTAATTTTAAGTGTGGATGTGAGAAGGTTGACTTTATTTTGGTGCATCACCTCCTTAGAGTAGTTTGTTTTCTTGTAATCTTTCTCCCTTTTCATCCCCCCCATTATATATATATATATATATATATATATATATATATATATGTTAGCACTTGCTAGAATGAACATGATGCATCAAAAGGAGCTATCCCTTATCTAGAGACTCTCCTCTCTAGCTTTTCCAGTCCCACAGGTGAGAGGGGAGTTTCCATACTTGCGTGAAGAAGGCAGGAGCTCAGCCTCCTACCAAGGGTACAATCTTTTGCATCAACAATTTTGGCACGCCCGATGGGACCAACTAGGACAAATTACATCCAAAGAGTTGAAGAATTTTTAGTGTGTTCTTCAATCGACCAGCCTTTAGAGGCTTTGCATCAAACACCAATGGTGACTCTAAGTTGAATCTGTTGGTTAAGCAGCCTGGTGCCATCAAAAATCTTACTTTTATATGTATAATTCTTTTGCATAGAATCATGGGTCTTGTTTTCCTTCATGTGACTATGATCAGACTCAAATTTTTTTGAGAATCACCTCAAGCAACCCTCCTAGTTACCCTATAATGATAAGGGAGGTGGCACTAGAGTTTGAGAGGTAGACAATGGAGATTGATAGACTAGAGGAGCAGTACGGGTATCAACAGGAGCTGATGTATAAAGAGGAGTGTTTGTTTAGGCAAGTGTAAGCCTTGCAATCCATGGAAAAAGAGGTAGCAAAATGGAGAAATCCATCTATTCAAGGCAGTCAGCCTTGTTTACCCCCTCTTATTTTGAAGAAAACCCCCTCTTTTACACCAAATCCTTTCTATCAGATAGCACTCACCCACTCTAGCTCATTTGACACATCTGCTCTCAATCCCATGTGCCTAGCTTTATAGCATCAAAGGGAACTAGAGTAACCCCCATGGAGATCAATCTTCTCAACTCCTTAGATCATGAATCTTCCATTAGGGGGAATACCACCAGCTAGCACATCCCTCTTCTAGAGACTCTTCCAGTGCATCAACAGTCTCTTCCTTGCATTCCTCAGCGTCCCCAAGTTTTTCAATGTGATGTGTAGATTCCAAGTTGGAGGAAGGAATGCCAAGAACCAACTTAGAGCCTTGAAGAGGATGATGCTAGTGACCTCCAAGAAAGACTCTTTCAGGACAACCTAGCCAAACAAATTGAAGATTTAGAGGCTCAGATGAGGCTGCTTCTTGAAAGAGAGATAAAACTTCTAGACCTTGTAGAGGAGCCCTAGGACCTTGGAGAAAACAAAGTTACTGCCTGTTCATAGGAGCAAAATTACAATTCCAAGATCTTGAACTAGAGAAAAATAGTAGAATCATGGGGCAGGAAGGAGGAGAAGCAACATTTTTCTCAAAACCTTGAAGAAGGTGACATTCAAGAAAGGTTATTCCAAGAGGATCTAGCTAGGAGAATTGCAGAGTTGGGATCCAGAGAGAGATTCCTCAGCCAATGTGTGATGGATGGTTCAGACTAAACAACACATTCCATGTCTAAACACACCCCATCTATGCATTTCTAAGAGAAATATCAGGCCACATCTAATATAGATGAAGTAATGACCAAGTGGAAGGAGGAGAATCATTCGATTCTATCTCAAGGGCTGCCCCCTCTTCCACATGTTTTCTCCACTTCACCCCTTCTCAAGGAGGAACTTGTTTTGCAAGAGGTAGGTGAGGAGCAAAAGAACCAATCTACAGTTCTTCAAGGGGCTGTCATGAGCGACAATGAAGAAGAAATCATCATTGATGCTTTTTGTGAAGACACCATCAACAATGGAGAAGATGCAGGTCTTGCATATATGCAGATGTTCCAGCAATATAAAGAGGAACAAAATCATGGTGAGCTCTCTTCCCCTCTATTTGATGAACTTCCTTGTTACTTTGATGAGGAGGATGACTACATTGAAGAGCCTGAGTTGGAGGAGGAAAAGGAGAGGTCTGTCTTCCTGGAGGAATGCCTTGAAGAAGATAGCTTTGAACAAAGAGGTGATGTTTTATGGGATGAGCAATCATTTTGTGATTCCAATTCAGACATCACCATAGTCACCCTTCTTAGAGAAGGCCAAAAGGAAGTAGAGGGCGAGTCTGATAGGATCTTCAATGAGGCAGAAGGAAACAGGTCAGACCATGATTCACTGTAAGGGAGCTATACATGTCAAAGGGCTAGTGGTGATAAGCCAACAACCACTAATTTCTTGGTGAAGAGCACTACTATGATGAACCAGCATTCAAAAAGCTTCCAAGAACAAATAGAGTACACATATGTTGGGAGCATGTTCGAGTCTATTTCACTTAGATACCAGCCAATGCATGTGACAGGCAAGAAGAGCAAGTCACCAATTCTCCTTTTCATTTAGCTACTTGTCTGCCACCATAAGTCTTCTTTCTAGGAAGGGGACTTAAGAAAATTTCCCTTTGATCCAGGAGGGAAGAAAATATTCTTGGTTAGCTATATATAGTAGTTTATTTTCAATTTATTTCCTGCTTTCCCTAAGTGTAGTTGCACAAGTAGTTTTCTTAGCCTTGTGTATGTTTTCTTTTCCTCTTAGGGTAAATCTGCGTGACTGGTTCTAGATTTATCAAAGCTATTGCTAGTTTTTTTTTTGTTACCATCTGAATTCATACCCAATGGAATGCAAGGCAACTAGTCTTTGAGCATAGCAGGCATGCTTCCCCTAGGAGTCTCCAATTTGTTGACCATTTTTGCCTAATAGACTAAAATTAGTCCCCTTCTTCCCTTGCTATTTGAAGCCAATCAATTTTAGGTTACACAAGTTCAATGCCATGGTTCTCCAGCTTGGTTCAACACATTAGTTCAGCACCTAGTTTAATAAACCACTTGGTTCATCGGCCTTGGTTCAATCGGCCTAGTTTGATCAATCGGCTCATTGGCAAGTTCATCGGTGCACAACATTGAACCATTAAACTAGTTTAATAAAGGGTTCAAAGCAAATGGTTCAATGAATGGTTTAAATAAAATGGTTCAAAGTAAACAGTTCAACCACCTTGGTTCAATTGGCTTAACGCGCAATGTTGAACCATTGAACCAATTTTGGTTCAATGGGTTGGTTCAACAAGGCGCCCCCAAAGCTGAAGGGCATGGAACACTTCAAAGGGGCCACAAAAGGGACATTTTAACTTTCAGAATTTTGACTAAGGCAGAGTCCTAAATTCCTTTAGACTTTTTGTCTAAAGGAATTCCTTCAGACAAAAAGCCCAAAAGAATTCAGGGAAGGGCCGCAATTTAAAGCAAAGGCTGGGGCAAAATGTCTACAGACCAAAAGTCTATAGGAAAATGTCCTCAAACCAAAGCTCGTGGAAACCCAAGAAATAATCCAAAGGAGCATAGCGATCCAACGAAGGACCTCGAAGGGTAGGTGCCCTTATAGGGAACTCTCAACCAAAATAAAGGGGCACAAAATAAAGGTTGAAGGGTCACCTTCCCTTTAGGAAGGTGCTAAGAGGGGACTTTAAGTAGAAAAAAGCCTGCAAAGGACCAATGACATTTCATCAGGGACGGTGATGTCCAGAAAGCTATCAACCTTAAGAAAGTGAGTTAGCCATTGGTTTTCAAAGTGATGATGGCCGCGTGAACATCAAATTTCATATAGTGAAATAGTTATTTGCTTTCAAACTAAAAGGATGCCAACCATGAAAGGAAGCCCAAAAATGTAGTGACCCACTAGAAGATCACCCCCGAGGGCTAAAGGAGCCAGAAGAGACAAGATAGGGAAAAGATAAAGTGTCAGGTATGGAGCAGGGATATAGTCCAAGTGGCGAAGGGAAGCATTGATTTGAGAAGTTACTCCAGTAGGTGAAACAATGGTTGCAAATTGACCATTAAAAGATGCAAATGATCAACTGTGCAACCCTTTTTCTTCATTTCATATTTATGAGCAGACAAATTGCATAGGTGCCTTTAAGGAGCAGTCTCGATCAATGAAGAAAAAATGCGGCCATGTCAAGAAATGCCTAAAGTCAAAGCCAGGGCTGACACAAGGCCTCCTTTTTTCTCCTATATATTGAGGACTTATCATTTTTGTAAGGATCTTCCACATTTGTAAGGCATAGCCCTGACAAAATTTCACCTGAATCAATAAACATATTTTTTACCTCTATCTTGGATAGATATCTCTGAGTATGTCTTGAGTGTTAATTTGTGTTTAGTCACTGTTTCTTGATGCTTTCACAGGTTCGACACCAACATACCTGTTATCTACAAGGTGCCATTTTTGTAGCTGACAAGGAGAGCTATATTTGGAAGTGCAAAAATAGAAGAAATTACATACAGTGTGCATTTCACAGCACCTTGGTGAATCTCTATTTTCTATATTTTCATTAGAGCATCCCTGCCATGTTTCTTGTAGCCTAGTCCTTCTGCTAAGTTTGATGTGTAAGTATGTATTTGTTTGATTTTAAGTGTGGATGTGAGAAGGTCGACTTTATTTTGGTGCATCACCTCCTTAGAGTAGTTTATTTTCCTGTAATCTTTCTCCCTTTTCATCCCCCCCATTATATATATATATATATATATATATATAATGTTAGCACTTGCTAGAATGAACATGATGCATCAAAGGAAGTTAACCCTTATCTAGAGACTCTCCCTCCAGCTTCACCAGTCCCATAGGCGAGAGGGGAGTTTCCATAGTTGCGTGAAGAAGGCAGGAGCTCAGCCTCCTACCAAGGGTGCAATCTTCTATGTCAATAGGTACAACCTTCCATCAATGGATGAGAGGTAGGTGAAGAAGGTTCCTCAAGAGGGTATATCATAGGAATGATGTTCCCCTCAACATGTAGTTGAGGAATGGGTAAGGTGTTGTCCTCAAGTGGTAAGAGGATAGGTAAAATGGGTGCAAAATGAACTAGAAATATAGGATCCTCTTGTGGTAAAAGGAGAGGTAAAGGAGGCCCTTCCTCACATGGGAGTGGAATGGTTGAAGTAGGCTCTTCTACATGAGGAGGAATGATGGGAAAAACAAACTCCATCAATTGTGGGGGAGGAGTACGTAAAATGGGTGCCTCCTATTGTGAGAGAGGCTAGATTAGAGGTAAAGGAAAGACCATATTGACCATATGGATATTATGATCACATGATTTATTATTCATGGTCTAAATAATATGTTGATTAGGTGAATGGTTAGGAGAAGGTTATTTTAACACATCCATATTTTGATTAGCATGCACATTAGGGTTACCTAAGATGAGATCACCCCTATCAATCATGTCTTGAACAATGTTCTTAAATGTTTTATAGTTATTATAATTTTGGCCTTTGACTTGATGGTAGCCACAAAACTCATCATCCATATACCAAGTAGGAATAGGATGAGAGGGGTCAAACTATATAGGAGGCTTGATTTAAGGAATAGTTATGGCTCCCTATTACAATAGTTTTTCCAAAATAGAAGTATATGACTCCCCAATGGGAGTGTATCATCTTTGTTCATACCATTATTGGAATTTCTTGGTCAAATTTTGTGAGGTCAGGGAATTAGGTTATTTTGTGGTTGTGGAAGAAGTTGATTTAATGACCACCGCATTTCTGGATCCTTTATAGTTTTAGCTAGAAGGAGAAGGTTTAGAAGAAGAGGAGTTTGTTGATTTGGAATTTGCATTCCTACTATGCAACTTGAATCTATCTTCATCTATAGCCTAGATCTTGAGTTTTTTCACCATTGTAAAGGCTTTATCAAATGTGCAAAAAGTTTGTACTCAGAGTGTGGACAAAATTTTCTTAGCACATGCCCTCTAGAAGAGTTTAATAATATCAAGTTGGGGTAAAAAGAAGGAGAGTTGATTGATTAAGCCTCTCTAGTGAGTGAAAAAATCTATGATAAACTCATCATCAAATTATTTAATAGAATAAAGGTCCATAATAAAAACCTTTTTAGAAATGTTGATAGAAAAATAGTGTAGGAATAATTGTGTGAGTTGGGTAAATGAGAAAAGGGAGTGCCAAGTTATAGAGCTATACCAATATAGGGTGTCACCCAAAAGAGACATAGGGAAGGTGTGAAGTAGTAACACATCATTGTGCCCTATTAAATAATAAGCCTATCTAAATTGTCATAAATGTTATTGTGGGTCCTCTTTACTCTATAAGTGAGTAAATTTGCGTAGTTCCCAATAGCTTGGATAATGAAGAATAGGCACAAAAGGATGGATGGGCTCATTGCATATTTGATCATAAGATAACACATTCTTTGAACTTGAAATGAATGTCTCTAGACTAGACGTCTTGTCCATCAACATCCTAATGAGGTCTAGAGGGGTATTGGTTTGGGAGATACCCCCTAAGTTATAGGGAGCCAGATAAGAAGTAGAGGTAGCATATGTCATGGATTGATGTGTTTATGTTGACATAACATAAGGGTAGTGAGTCATAGGTTGGGGGTAGAAATGAAAGGGGCTTGTCCTACTGGGTTAGAGATAATGCTTTGGTTAAATGTTGTTATTGTAGGTTGGGTTGTTAGCATGGTTATATCAGGTGAAAGGTGAGTCATAAGTCATGTAATTATAGGTGAAAGAGTAGATGGGATAGGTATCACCAAATCTTAAGATGGGGTTAGACTTGACTAAATTGCTTATGGTTGTGATGGTAGGTAAGTCATGA